>ARYC01017332.1:0-15457 GCA_000711775.1 Oxytricha trifallax
AATAGTTTTAATTTCTTTCAAGTTCATTGAATAAGTTACTTTTATTTTATTGATTTACTTTAATATTTTCTATATAAAAATAAATTAAATTAAATATTAATGATTTTATTAGACATTAATTAAAGATCTAACAATTTCTTTTTTTACTTTCATTATTTTAAACTGATAACCTGCGTCTATTACTGGTCTCGCAACAATAGAAGAAGTATACATTGATTAATTTAAATCAAATAACTAATACTTTAACAAAATTCATATATTTGTATTTCATTTAATTACAGACCATATACTTTCTAAATTTAATTGCATATTTTATAGCATTATTTCAATCAGTTTTTATCTTGATCTTTCAGAATTAAGTCTTCATCTTGTGTAATTATATATAATAAAATATCTAAATTTTATGATAAATTAAATCTGAATTTTATTATTGGAATAAATTTCCGTTGATAATATTAAAATAATAAATAACATATACTACTTCTGGTTCAGACTCATCATAATAAAGTGGTGTAAAGTATATTAGAATAATAGGTTGTCTACCCCTTACTTTTTTTTATGTTGGTATAAATAAAGAAAACAGTCTTTTAGTAGTCATTATTTGCTTTTTTGTGAAATGTTGAGATAAATCAATTTTAAATGTATTTACTAAAATGAATATAATTTATTTAATTTTTAAATTTATTACAATTTTTTGGGGTTTTTTTAGAATATAACCATCCCAATTATTATGCATGATAAATCCAGTTTCGTTAATAACTAGGACTAAATACTAGCCTTTCTTAAAAGAGCGATAACTGATCAATGCCATTTCCTTATGGTATATATACTTATCAACTAGCACAGTTGAGACTCAGGGGAGAACTGTATTATGCCATAATTCTTACCACCTGATCTGCTTTGCTAGGTTTTTTTTCAGAGTGAATTATAGATTGCTTTATTGCCTATCTTACTTTTTGTAAGTGTTTGGGATAGAAATATTATAAATATTTATTCTCTAAATTAATTATACAAAAAAAATTAATTTATTTCTAAATGAATTATTTTATAAAATAGAAAACTTAAGCCGATGCGTATCTATTGTTAAATTAATTTATATTTTCATGATTTTGACTATTATGTTAATTAAAAAGACCAGCCAGTCCATAAAGTATAATCGATGATGCCCCTTGTTTTAGTATTTATTATAAATATATATATTATTATTTATTTACTTAAATTCTTCTTGACTTGATTATTTAATAAACCGCTTATTACCTCTTTTTTATTCAGCTAAGTATTTAGTTCCGTACTCAACCTAAAATAAATTGTTGAAAAAGTCAAGTAAAACTTAATTTTCCACTACCAAAAACATTTGAGTAATATCAAAAAATAAATTAAAATCATTTATATAAATATTGGCTTTAGAATATGATATTTGAAAAATATTTGTAAATTGATTGAAGTTTAGCTTATAAAGTTAACGGAAAGGCATTAAGCAGAATTCCTTGTCATTTTTGTATAATTTTTGCTGGCCTCTTTGAAATAAAACAGAATCTGGATACAATAAATCACAACTTCGGATTGGAAAAATAATTTAAATAATTTTATCACATAAAATAAATAGCATAAATTAAATTTACTATAAAATTATAATAGTATTTCCTATTGATATTAACGGTGTTGCATAATTCAATGAAAGTCTCTATTCTTTTCTCTAAATAAATGTTCTCTGCATCCAGTTGATTCTAGTATATATCCAAGTAATTTTTCTGGCCTGGTTTGCTCCAAGCATATTGTGCACCTGTACCGTCACCAGTAAATTTACTGCTTGCATAATTAGCTTTTATTTTTTGTTAAGTAGGAATGTAATTAATCAATTTTTAATATTAATAAAAGCAAATCTTTCATTTTAAATGGTTTATAAACTAATAATTTATCAATTTAAGCATATATTACTTAAGTAAATAGCAGTTGTTTATTAAAGTTAAAGAGATTTATAAGCATTAGTGGACGATGAATGTATTTTTATTGTTGTAGAATTTAACATCTTGTTTAGACCGATTTTATGATTTATTTTTCTTGCCTTGCTCTTTCTTCATAGACGACTGAAAATTATCCAATAATGTGTTCATCTCTCTATAAAAGATTTATTTAATTTATGAAACTAGAAATTATAAAATTGAGGTTTTGATCTGTCTTTATTTCTCAACACTTAATTTAATTTTAGATATTCATTTTTATTTATTGAATTAATCATTCGAAAATAAATTACGAATACTTTCTAGTATTTAAGTATTAGGTAAATTTTTAAAAAATAGGTGACCATATTAATTAATATCGCCTGAAGAAAGGATTAAGGAATAAATTGATTTTAAATTAAAACACGAAATAAACTGAAAATGTAAATAATTTTTATATTAAAATCTAAGAAATAACTCTAGTTTTACCATTATATTGTTTTATCCATTATTAATACTATAAATATATTGAGTAAGCTAAAGCGTATTGTTTCAGAAAGTCTTAACACATTTGATATAATTTATTTTTAATTCATAGGCTATAATTGTTATTATAATAGTAGCTTAAATTTTTAACTTCTATTGTTAAATTAGAGTAATGCAAAAGAAAGAATTGATAATATTAAATAAATAAAACCAATGAACTTTTATTTAAAAAAATAACTATAATTTATTCAAATTTATTTTTACAAATGGTATAATTAAGATAAGAAAGAAATAATTTTTATAAATTTTTTAAGAAATATTCAAATAATATAACTTATTGAAAAATAGAGGCAATCAAGGAAAGCTCGGCAATTTTTCTCGATTACCTTAGATAAAAAAATATAGGCTAATGTTTTTGTTAAAGTTATTTATGTATTATAAATAATCAAAGCAATAACTTTATTATTTCTTATAATTTGACGAATATTTAATATTTTTATCAATTGAAAAATATCAAAATTTATAATTATAATAAATATGTTTAATTGCTGAAGAGAACAAGAAGTCCTGAGTTTTTAACTCCCAATAACTCACTTATTTTTCAAATTTTGTGAATCTGTTTTAGGCTATGCTATTTAAGTTTCATAAGCGTTTTGCTTTGATATTTATTTGATTTAATGATTTTATTTAATATACTTACATTTAATTTAGAGGAATATAATTAATACTATAACTTAAATCGTGTAGTTCTGGGTAGTTTTAAATGGGAAAACAAGAGAATTAAGTTAAAATTCACTTTATCTTAATTGATAGTGTAGACTAGTTATCCCATTTAGCGTATAATTAAAATCTATGAAGATACACTGTATATATAAGGCAAGACTCTAAACATGAGGGATACCGTAACCATAGTTACTCTGATTAATATATTATTATTTATTACTATTTAAGATTAAATATTTAATATATATATATATATATATTGGGATAGTTCATACTGAATTCAAGCTTAATTTCAATCAAAGAAAAGGCAATAGTTTGATAAGAGAAAATAAACATAACTATGGAAAAAATATTTTTTAAAGGTAAAGATTAATTGTGTGTAGCAATTATTTCTTTAAAAAAATCACAAATCGAGACACATACAACAGATCTCGATTAAACTCTCAAAATTCGTATATTTAATAAATTTGTTTCTATTCCTCTACCAAATAATGCAAATAGGATTTGTTTTAAACCTGTGAATAGAAACATGCTTGATCTTCAAAAGAGTACATTTAATTTTAATTATAAAGATTTATTAAATTATGTATATTTCTCTTAAGTAATATAAAAAATTTATTTAACTTCTGTCATTCAAACGCAATCGGTTCAGATTTTTTATAGTGACACACTAGCAAAGCCAATAATGATTATTATCTCTATTATAAAAAAACTCATTTATCAAATAATAAACTAGAGTATAAATTATTTATGAATTATTATTTATTTATTACTAAATATCGATAGAATAATAAGAATTACTGGATACATTTCAAATATTGGAATTTACCAATCGTTACAGTTTGCTATTTTGGTAGATTCTTATAAAAGAATATGAAAAATAGAGAGAAAGAAAAATAAATGCAAGAATTATTGTGTAAGTATAACGTCGTATTTAAAAAGGAACAATACCAATATGTGAGAGCTTGATCTATGAAACTTTTTATTTTTTTATGAAATATTTCAAGTTCTTATCACAAAGACCAAATTTCATTTTCTTAAGAATATTTTCATTCTCGAGTATATCTTTAGTGTTGAGGTCGCCGTAATCTTACTGTTTTGCAATCATCAAAGCATTTCTCTTCGACTTTGTATAGTTCTAATAGTGCGAAAGAGGAAACCACTCTCGCTTATTTCGTATTCCCCCTGAAATTTCCCAAAAAAAGCAGAGGAATTCGAGTGATTGCTTTGGCTTTTCGTGAAAATTTTGTGGCTTCATGCCACCATAGTAGAAGTATATCAGCAGCATTCTTAGTGACATCTGAGTATTCTAAGAGTAGTTTTACTGAGTATTAGTGAGGTATGAGAAAACTTTGTTGCTTAGTGTCGGTTTAAAATTGGTCTCGGTGCTGTAGCAGTTTCATCCATGATTATGTTTATAGAAATTTAATTAATTATTGTAACTAATGAATAATAATAAAAAAACGATGATTTATTTTTCTTTCTCTTTATTTTTCATATTCTTTTATCAATTAATATTACTATTAAAATTTTAAATAAAATATTTATTTTTTAAAAAATTTAGATTAAGCCAGATTTTCAATTGCTGAGAAGGTTTGATTAATTAATTAGAAATCTCAAAGTTAATATATGCTTCTATAGTTAACTGAAATGTATGAGTTGTCTAGTGCGCAGCAAAACGGAGATAAAATGATCAGCTAGACTGTCGGTTCACTTAGAAGAGTAATACTTAGAAGTTTAAATTTAATAAATTATAAAAGGGTTAATTTTCAGGTATTAAATAAAGTTAAAGCAAAGAGAGATAGAAAGATCCAGATATCATAACTGTATTTTATTAAATCATAATGAAAGAGGATTATACTGTAATAATGGAATAATTAAAGAAAAAAAAATTTGATTTAAATAATAATTTTCAATATTAGTATATCATATAAAAATAAATCTTGAGGGGCTAGAAACTTACCTCACGTATAAACAGTTAATAAAATAAAATTTAATAGCAGAGGAAACAATAAGGATCAAGGGTAAGTGTAATTAGTTAAAAATAATTTAATGAAAGAGAGAAAAATTGAACTTTCATTCTTTTGTCCATATATAAATATTATTAATTTAATTTGTTTTTATTGAGCAAATTATGATAAATTCATTGCCAACTTCGATCATGTGAAATTTTGGTGGCTTAAATTCGATTTAAAAATATTTTTTTTTAAAAATCAAACTGTCACAGGGATATAAAGCAAAAAATGAGGATTATTGTTTGTATATTTGCAGATTTGGGAGATATGCATTTTAAGAAGTTGTGTTGAAAGATTGATTGAACTGTTATAAATATGAAATGAGTTAGTGATTTGCCTGAACAGCTATTTTTTTTTTGTGAGATGCTTTTTGTCATTTAGAAAAAACACTAAAATTTGGTAAATTGTAAATTTATATATTCAGCGAACATTGGCCTCTCTGAAAATATAGCTTTGATTAAATATAATCATTTCTAAAGTATATTCTTAAAAAATACTCCGCGGTTGAAAGACTTTGCATCAATACTTTTTGAAAGATATTGTACAATATTTTTCCCTGGTTGTTGAGTCCTCCTCGTTGGTTTCAGAAAGATTCGAGGAAATTTTGTTCTTGATGTAGCTCAAATCATAGTGATCAACTCTAGTTCCTCTCTAATTTTACCAAGAGGTAGTAAATCGATTTCAGAATTCTGAATAATCAAGTATCCTCGCTTTTGGTTTCACTTTATTGTCTGCAAACTTTTATTGCTGTATCAACATCGAAAATCGTGTCTTTAGTATTTAGCTTTGATCACTCAATAAGTTGACTTATCCATGTTTCCACCAGAGAGAGGTTTAAACAAGTCTTGGTTTGACTTTCATCCATCTTTATTAGCACTCATGATCTTTTGTAATAAATAATGCCAATTCTCCATTACAAAGTAACTCTGTCATTTGACAATCTCAAATTCTTAATTTTGCATTTGAATTTCATAGGCGTAGGCTACCGCGCAAAAAATCGCGATTCATCGGTAGCCTACGCTCATTAATTTTGTTGATATTTTTGCCAAACTTTAAATTATTTTAATAAAGCTAATTAAAAATGAATAAAAATTGTCGTTTACAATTTATAAGTCCTTAAAATATATACTTCTTAAGATATGGGACTTTCAAAGTTTTAGAGTAATAAAAACCAATTAGAACTATCTCATTAATCGCTTAGCAATTAAAAATTTCAGAATATTTCGTTTAGAAATATATCTCTCAGCATAAAATTTAAGCATAAAATAAAATTTAGCTTCTTCAACATAAAATAAAATAGGTACCAAAAACAATAGAACAATATTTATTATCTAGTAAGACTTTACAGTAATGGTCAGTTTATTCTCTAAAAGAGAGATGCTTACTTCTTCATAGATAATTTCCAGAAATTAAAATTTCGGCCACCTATTTAAGAAAACTGTACGAAAAAAAATAAAATAAAATTTAAAACTGTCTATTTTTCCCCTAAAACTCATAGATTAAATGTAATGGATGGTCTAATATAATTGACAGACATAATGGAAAAACTATCATATTTTTAAGAATTGGAATATAGAATTATATTTGTTGATGAAGTTTTATTCAATAGTAAGACTATTAAACAATATTCTTGGAGAAGAGAGTACCAGAGATATGAATTAAAAGATATAAGAGAAAAATATTCTTAAATGGCAATGGTTGCTGGTATTTCATTAGAATATGGACTTGAAAATTTTTTAATTTGCAATAAATCAATAAAAAAGCCTTAATTCAAAGAAGTTTTAAAAGGACTTTTTCAACAAAGCTAAAATAATAAAATTGTATTGTTCATGGATAACTTAAGACTTCATCAATCAGTTGAAATCAAACATGAAATATTTAAATATGGAGCTAAGATTATCTATAATTTACCATATTCACCATAGCTCAATCCAATAGAAAATTATTGGGCTTTACTGAAAAATCAATTCAGGAAAAAATTATCTAGTGATTTACTCACTAATTCAAAACGTTCAACTTTTTAATTAATAAAAGATTCAATAAATTAAGTTGAAGATTACAAAATATAGAAAATTTGTGAGAAGGGATTGATTAAATTAAAAATTAAGCTTAATTGAAGAAATTTAAGATTCAAATATTAAACTAAAAACTTTTTGAGCTTTAGCTTTCAATCAACTTATTCTAAGTACCTTCTCCCACTTTTAATTCTTCGTTTTCTTGCAAAATTTCGTTTGTCATTTAGCTATCTTAATTTTTTCTCTACTGTGGTCCTAAATATTTTCTTTTAAAATTTTATTTCATTTCATCACCAGAGAGTTTTTATTTGTTGACCAGTAGCTTTCTATCTTACAAAAGAAAGATTGACCTTCCTCTTTTTTCTAAAAAAATATTAAATTGTAAAAATTACTTGAATGGTAAGGAAATTTATTTAGAATTTCAGCCCATTCTGAAGTTGCAACAATTGTTTAGTTTTTTTATTATGCTTATTCATTTCCATATCGTTAATTTAAGCAATCTGCAATCATATCATCGAGCATTTATTATTTAATAGTTGAGAGCACCCCAAAAAAGAATTCTCGTTCAATTTTGTATTCATTGTTCTTTTTATTAGGGTCAGGCATATAACTCATGAATTCAGCATCATGAATCAAAATGTTCAAAATATTTTAGACAGTAAGCTCTGGATATTTTGGAACATTCTTCTATACCACCTGGGATGCTTTCATCACATTCTTTTCACCACTAATAATTTTCCTTAAAAATTCTACTTTGCATTGATCGAATGTAGGCAAGAAATATCCAGCTAAAAGTAATTTAAGTAAAATGAATATTACCTGAGAAAACCATATAATCATATATATCTTTTTTACTTCTAAACCTATGAATAAGAGATTCAGGTGCAATATTTATATCGCCTTTGCCGAATAACCTTTTTTAGTGAATGTCCATTTAAATATTATTACAAAATTATTTGTACTTTTGTTTTAAATAATTCTGATCTCGATTAAAATATGATATTACTACATTATAAACTAAAATTCTAACAATAAATTTAATTTAATTTAATTTTTTTGACACTTTAATCTTAAGATCAGAAATACTTAAAACTAAAGTTTATATTTCTTCATAAAATATTTTAATTAGAAAATTAAATTTCCTTAATAATAAAATTATTAAATATTATAAAATTTGAAACTTTTATTAAATTGAAAACTTTAATTAAAATAATATACTCAATATTTAAACTTGAAAATATAAAAATAATTTTAAATTTAATTAATTATAAATAATTAAATTTTATCAAACTTATTAGTTATGTCTGAGATGAGAGACAGTGATAGTTTAATTGTTAAGACTAATAGTAGAATGGCTTAATAATATTCACATGATTGAATTATTGACTCAGATTCTGAAGATGAATTTGAAAGATTGATGGAATAAGAATTGGGGAATCTTGTAAACTTTGAATTATAAAATTATCCGGGTGACTAAGAAAATATTAATAGTAGAGATAATTCTAAAGGAGGAGATGATTAAATCAAAAACCAAAATTAAATATAACCAAAGATTATCAATGAAAAATAATTGTAAGTTTCAGGGTACAACAACTATATGTGCAAACATATTGAATGCGGAAAACCTTTTGAAACTTCAAGTCGTTTGAGGGCTCACTATCGAGATTATCATGAATCTAATCCAAACTACAGAGTAAAAATTGATGATGACGGTAAATTTCCTTGTGTTTTGTGTAACACTAAATTTGACAAAAAATACTTTGTTTTAAAACATTATGCAAGTCCTATTCATGATGATGATGAGTGGATAAATAGAGGATTCTTAAAAAATTAATACATAACTGAGAAATAAGCATAGAAATATAATCCTTAAAGCAGATTAAATGTATGCATGAGAGAAAATAAAGAAGGATGGAAACAATAAAAATAAAAATAATTAAGCTTAATCAAAAATAATTAATTGACACTTGTATAGACGCAGCTTCCTCTCAACCCTTAATTTAACAAACTTGTTTTTATTTGGGCATCTCAAGCAGAATAAGATAAATCATTAACTAACAAAATTTTGAATTGAGTTACTCAATAAAATGATAAAGATGTTATAAGAATATTTTACCCTTTTGAATACTTAGAGAAAGATAGTAAGAACTAACTCTAGTTAGATAAGCATGTAACTTTGTTGAACAATGCTAAAAATAAAAAAAAGAAATACATAATTTAACTGAAAAGACTTGCATACTCTGATACTCACTTTGTAATTGAATGCATTAATCTTTAAACTGACTTGCAAAAGTTTATGAGAAAAAAAAACATTTAAAATGATGAGAAGGCTTATATAGCAAAATAAATTTTTAAAGGAGTAAAGTAAGTTCATGCTGAAGGCTTTACTCACAGAGATATAAATCCATCAAACATTTTAATCTCAAAAGATTTAACTTAGGTCTAAATTAAAGGTTTTGAACATTGCGCCCACTCTTAAGAAAAATGTGAAAATAAAATTCTCAAAAAATAAACAATTTTTCAGCATAAGAATTTAGATAAATTATAATAAGGAGACTTGAGATAAGATTATTTTAGTTATGGAATGCTGATTATTTACATTTATATAGGGCCAGAAGAATTTAAATTATAAACAAGTCATGAAAGTTTTAGAAATAAACTTAAGTATTACATTAATAATATAATAAGCGTTCCTGAAGGAGAAATTGTTAGAATTTGTGTCCTTGAGAAAGATTATGAAAACAATATAAGTGTTGAGACAATGCAATCAATTGTCAATAATTTCAAATTCAAAAAGGATTTAGTGAGAGCTGAAAGACATTAATGTGAATTCAAAGATAAAATATTGAAACTATGAATTGCATCAATTTCAAGTTAATGGAAAATTAATGTTTGAGAAGTTAACTAATTTAATAAAATATTTCATTAAAATTATCTTAAGAAGTATATATTTTAAGGACTTATAAATTGTAAACGACAATTTTTATTCATTTTTAATTAGCTTTATTAAAATAATTTAAAGTTTGGCAAAAATATCAACAAAATTAATGAGCGTAGGCTACCGATGAATCGCGATTTTTTGCGCGGTAGCCTACGCCTATGAAATTCAAATGCAAAATTAAGAATTTGAGATTGTCAAATGACAGAGTTACTTTGTAATGGAGAATTGGCATTATTTATTACAAAAGATCATGAGTGCTAATAAAGATGGATGAAAGTCAAACCAAGACTTGTTTAAACCTCTCTCTGGTGGAAACATGGATAAGTCAACTTATTGAGTGATCAAAGCTAAATACTAAAGACACGATTTTCGATGTTGATACAGCAATAAAAGTTTGCAGACAATCAAGTGAAACCAAAAGCGAGGATACTTGATTATTCAGAATTCTGAAATCGATTTACTACCGCTTGGTAAAATTAGAGAGGAACTAGAGTTGATCACTATGATTTGAGCTACATCAAGAACAAAATGTCCTCGAATCTTTCTGAAACCAACGAGGAGGACTCAACAACCAGGGAAAAATATTGTACAATATCTTTCAAAAAGTATTGATGCAAAGTCTTTCAACCGCGGAGTATTTATTAAGAATATACTTTAGAAATGATTATATTTAATCAAAGCTATATTTTCAGAGAGGCCAATGTTCGCTGAATATATAAATTTACAATTTACCAAATTTTAAGTGTTTTTTCTAATTGAATAATTTACCTAATCTGATTTGCCTTGTTAGTAATTTCAAAACCTGGATACTCTTATTAAAATTTTTATTGATTATTAGTTTTAATTGTGTCAATCTGTTATGAGGGAGAGCTAGAATCAGCTGGAAGCTGGAATACAATAAGTTAAGAGTTTCTAAAGTAGGAAGACGCTTGAATCTAATTAAGTTTATCTTTCCTTAACTCAAAAAATTCTTTTTTATTCAGATCAATAATTGGTTCATCATTCAACTCTTGATTATTAGAATTACTGATCGAATCTTTTTTCTGAAAATTTTGAGAGCATTCCAAAAACTATTTTTATTCTTATTTTTGTATCAATAAAATGTTCATCTTTATAGAACTGTGATTAACGAAGTCTTTTGTTACCGTTTGAGAGTAACTTATTTTGGCATTGTAAATTAATCACTATTGTTTTTATTTTGAGTTTTGGTTCTGATTCTCATCTATTTGTACATTTTAAAATTTGTTAATTAACTGTTTATATACTATTATTTGGAGTATTAGTAAAATTGGTAATTTTAACTTTAATAAGATAAAAAGTTATTTAAAAGAATCTATCAAACTAGGAACTTGTCGTTTAATCCTTGATTTCTTACATAATTTAAGTCAAGTTTTTATTGAAAAGACTAATGTGAGTGTTTTTGTGGATTTTTTTCTATAAGACTCATTTCCTTAAGTTTCTAATCCTTTTATTTGAGTATCTTTTGCTAAATGTTTTCTATTTCAAATAATTTGTTTGTTTAAATTTGGCTGGTATCTGCTATTGTCTTCATAAAAATAAAAATAAATATTAAATTTAAGTATTAAAATTTGAATTCTCCTTCTATCTGCTCCTTCTTTCAAATTAATGAAGCTAAATCAAATAAATTTATCTTAACTCTATTAATTCTTACTTATAGTATTTTCTTAATAAAAACTCTTTTCTAACTTATTTCTTAAGTACAAGACAGTTCATATTGAACTTTGCTACGATTATCGTTTAAATCCTCAAACTCTTCAAAGAAAAACTAATGCAGTCAAGTTAATTTTTTTAAAAGAAAATGTTAAATAAACTCTAAATAATTTAATTTTATTAATAATAATCTGATTTATTTAGAAAAATTCTTGTAGTTGCTTAATTCCTAAATTTAAGTTCTAGCATGATTCTTAATATATTAAGGAAGAAACTAGAAGAAATACTTGCAATAATTTTATGTTTATTTACTATTTTAAATTCCCTCTAATCTACAATAAAATTAATAAAAGTAATATAAATAACCAAATTTTACTTCTAAGTTCCAGAATTTATAACATTAGCAGTTGAATTGAAATTTTCTAAGATAATATTTTCTAGTTAAACTAAATATTTGAAAATTACTCATTGGGTGTTGTTGCTATATTAATTATAAATAATTTAAAGCAGATTGAAGGGGAACTGCCTTATAGAGTTGGTTTTTGTTTAAAGCAAATTATATATCAAAATCTGTTTATATATTTGGCTTTAATTAAGATTTTAGTCCACTACAGCTCCCTTTTTTATTCTAAGATTCCTTATTTATGTAAAAAATAGTGCAGTATTTCACAAAATTAATTAGTACAAAAAATTTAAGTCATTTAGTATCAAATATCTCTCTTAATTATTTCTAATAAATACACTACTGCTAACTGAAAATAATAATAATTCTTGAATGTAATTGAATTGAATTGATAGCACCACTCTTCCCTATAATACCCCTCAAATGTTTTAGTTAAATCCCTTAAGAAGTTAGGTCTTCTGTTGTCAGCCAAATTACTGTATTAAATATTTTTATTATCAATATAATTTTATTGTAATTATTATTATTTCTTTTATCTAAATCATTGCATTGAAGTGAACTCTTTATAGTTGTCATATATTTAATTTAAGAAATTATTTTATTTTTGTTTTGAAATCTCCTTAAATATTGTTAACCTAAATTATACAATATTCTAATTTAATTAATGGATTATTTGATAAAATTGCTTATTCAGTTTTAATTTAATTATTGCTATTTCAATTAGCGTATTAATAAAATTTTTCACAATAAAGTTCCAGTGTTATTTTAACTTTTGTTTTTTAACTAGCTTCTCTATTATACAACATTCCCGACACATTTTGCTTTATTGTTGCATTTTGTACCGGTTTCTCTAGAAAAGAATAGTTCTTTAGATGATTCAATCAAGAGTAAAAGAAATTTCGAAGATTAATAAAATAAAAGTATTGTAATATCAAAAGAGTACCCTTGATTCTGATTATAGTTTAACGATTAAATGGTTGCGAAACTGGAAGAAGAACTGGTCATAAATTGCTTATCAAAAGTTTAACTTCTTGCAAGATCATTTAAATTGAGATATCTATCTTGACTTGACCCCATTTAGTCTTCATTTATTTTATTTTAGTTTCAAGCTTCACAATTTTTCATTGAGTAATACACTAGTCATTTTTTAGGTTTAGATTATTTGAACTAGTAGATTACTTCATTATTGTCTAATTAAGACTAATTTAATTGGCTTAGAGTTTTGGTGCAAGTTAATGATTTTTCGTTAGAAAATGCATGTCACTGTGTTGTGATTCGACCCATTTTCATTAGCAAGGACTGATTTATACATTTGCTGGTTTTTCCTTTGTTACTATAAGCCAGGTTGAGTATTTTAATGGATGCCAAATTTAATAGGAGACTCTGAAGGTAAAAGTTTTTAATTGTACTAATACTGCTCTTCCTAGAATTAATCTCATATATTAATTTCACCATCTTTTAGAAACCTAGTTTACTTTCTTCATCAATTAACTTACCTTCAATCGATGAGTGATCGCCCTTAATATATTTTGTTTCGATCTGCCACTAAATTTTTTAAGATCTTTTAAGAAGTTAGCTGTTTATTTTAAGTTATTAAAGTCTTAAAGCTTCTAAAGAGTGATTTAACTGCTGCTATTTTGAGCACTTTCAGATTGATTTTGAGATTTATTTATTTTAAATATGAAATATTTGATAACTCATTCTGCTATTTAGTGTTTCTTTTTTTGTTACAAAGGGTACTTCAATTTCAAAGTCTAACTTACTCGAAAGATATTATTAAATATGTAATTTCTATTGTAAGCTGGCTTAATTAATAGAGCGAATTATTTAAAACTTGGTTATTTTAAAACTTATCTTATTAAGGCACAGCTTGTTTATAGAATTGTTTCAAGTTTCCTCCAAACTAGTGTGCAGGCTTCACTCTTTTCTAAAGTTGATTGTCTTATTCATTTGATTTTACATAGATATTATATAGTCTCAAATTCTGGGAAATAATTGTAGATATCCAAAAATAACTTCTGTTAAGGATTTTCGTTAGGGCTTACTTGATATCATTATTTATTCATAAATAAATTTAATATTATAAAATATAGTTAATTAAAACCCTAACGCAAATAAGTACAATAATTATGCCAACAATACTAACAAGTATTGTTAACAGTATAATTAATATGGAAGTAGGAATGAATATAATCAGACTATCGATGACAACTAAAATAATAACACCAATAACTGCGATGCAATGAATAATCAAACCAGATAAAGCGATTACAATAAGATTGATCCTCAACCCATACAGAGTAACTACAATAAAATCGAAAACATTCAACCATCAAACGCCTTATAGAGTGAGTACAATCAGATGTCTTAACCAAGACAAAGTGAATATAACAGTAGTTTTCCTCAAACAACAAATCCATAAACTTTCACTTAACCAGATGAAACCTCAAAACTAAAGTTAAGCCAAACCTTATCCGCTTAAAACGAAGATTTGAGAAATAAAAATGTTTCAACTGAGGCACTTCAGATAAGGATATCGCTAAGAATTAGAATTTAGGAGCACTTTACTTTAGGGGTTAAACTATGGAGTAAATGCTTGATTAAAAGAAGAAAAGCTATAAGAAGAGATTGAGCGCAGAAAATGTGTAAAGAAGAAGCTTTTAAAGCTAGAGATAGAGAAAGCCTGGTGGAATTGTAGAGAAAAGAATTATTTATGCAATCATTAATGGAGCTAATCGATCTTTCATCAATAAAGTAAGTTCAAAATTTGATAACGAACCATCTGCTGGAGTTTTCAATCATCAAGATCAAATTATAAGCAAGTTTTCTATAAAAAAGCGATTCCCAAAACCGTTGTTTTCTTTGGTGAATCAAATCAAAATGAAAACAAACAGACTTCATTTATTTAACAACTACAAGATCAACCTTAAAATTGTTAGCTCACACTCAAATGTATGGAGTTATGGAGGAAATAACAACGCTTACAATTACTACTATGACACTAACATTTCATCTAATGAATATCAATAGACTCATCAATCTCCTCCAACTATGTTAAGCAACACCCAACCAGCAAAGTAGAAGGATAAAAAAAGAAAAAGAAGAGCAAGTTTGACAACTTTTTCAGTTGATGACAATTAATAAAGCAATGAATACGAGAGTGATGATGGTAATCTAAGTAAAAATCAACCACCTTTGCATACTTAGCACCCCAAAAACGAATATGAGCCCATAAAATCTGAACCCACCCTTGTCAGGGGTCA
>ARYC01017334.1:0-172294 GCA_000711775.1 Oxytricha trifallax
ACTAAATTTTTTAAGATCTTTTAAGAAGTTAGCTGTTTATTTTAAGTTATTAAAGTCTTAAAGCTTCTAAAGAGTGATTTAACTGCTGCTATTTTGAGCACTTTCAGATTGATTTTGAGATTTATTTATTTTAAATATGAAATATTTGATAACTCATTCTGCTATTTAGTGTTTCTTTTTTTGTTACAAAGGGTACTTCAATTTCAAAGTCTAACTTACTCGAAAGATATTATTAAATATGTAATTTCTATTGTAAGCTGGCTTAATTAATAGAGCGAATTATTTAAAACTTGGTTATTTTAAAACTTATCTTATTAAGGCACAGCTTGTTTATAGAATTGTTTCAAGTTTCCTCCAAACTAGTGTGCAGGCTTCACTCTTTTCTAAAGTTGATTGTCTTATTCATTTGATTTTACATAGATATTATATAGTCTCAAATTCTGGGAAATAATTGTAGATATCCAAAAATAACTTCTGTTAAGGATTTTCGTTAGGGCTTACTTGATATCATTATTTATTCATAAATAAATTTAATATTATAAAATATAGTTAATTAAAACCCTAACGCAAATAAGTACAATAATTATGCCAACAATACTAACAAGTATTGTTAACAGTATAATTAATATGGAAGTAGGAATGAATATAATCAGACTATCGATGACAACTAAAATAATAACACCAATAACTGCGATGCAATGAATAATCAAACCAGATAAAGCGATTACAATAAGATTGATCCTCAACCCATACAGAGTAACTACAATAAAATCGAAAACATTCAACCATCAAACGCCTTATAGAGTGAGTACAATCAGATGTCTTAACCAAGACAAAGTGAATATAACAGTAGTTTTCCTCAAACAACAAATCCATAAACTTTCACTTAACCAGATGAAACCTCAAAACTAAAGTTAAGCCAAACCTTATCCGCTTAAAACGAAGATTTGAGAAATAAAAATGTTTCAACTGAGGCACTTCAGATAAGGATATCGCTAAGAATTAGAATTTAGGAGCACTTTACTTTAGGGGTTAAACTATGGAGTAAATGCTTGATTAAAAGAAGAAAAGCTATAAGAAGAGATTGAGCGCAGAAAATGTGTAAAGAAGAAGCTTTTAAAGCTAGAGATAGAGAAAGCCTGGTGGAATTGTAGAGAAAAGAATTATTTATGCAATCATTAATGGAGCTAATCGATCTTTCATCAATAAAGTAAGTTCAAAATTTGATAACGAACCATCTGCTGGAGTTTTCAATCATCAAGATCAAATTATAAGCAAGTTTTCTATAAAAAAGCGATTCCCAAAACCGTTGTTTTCTTTGGTGAATCAAATCAAAATGAAAACAAACAGACTTCATTTATTTAACAACTACAAGATCAACCTTAAAATTGTTAGCTCACACTCAAATGTATGGAGTTATGGAGGAAATAACAACGCTTACAATTACTACTATGACACTAACATTTCATCTAATGAATATCAATAGACTCATCAATCTCCTCCAACTATGTTAAGCAACACCCAACCAGCAAAGTAGAAGGATAAAAAAAGAAAAAGAAGAGCAAGTTTGACAACTTTTTCAGTTGATGACAATTAATAAAGCAATGAATACGAGAGTGATGATGGTAATCTAAGTAAAAATCAACCACCTTTGCATACTTAGCACCCCAAAAACGAATATGAGCCCATAAAATCTGAACCCACCCTTGTCAGGGGTCACTCAAAAACAAGTTGTCAGCCTCCTCCAGTCTACCAAAAAATAACAATTGCTCCTACTAAAATGCAGAACATCTATTATAGAGATGATGATGACGATGATAGTGATTTCAATTTTGGACAATCTAATAGTAAGACATTACCTTATATAAGAAGGCAAGCCAACTAAAAGGTCACGGTTGATCCCCAAGCCAAAAATAGTAAGCTATTTGGTGATGAAGATTGTGAGGGTACTGACGTCCTTTCCTCGCCGACGAAGTCCATTCCTCACTGGTGACGTCCATTCCTCACCGGTGACGTCCATTCCTCACGGTGACGTCCACTCCTCCCCAGTGACGTCCATTTCTCACCATTTTAAAATTTTTTAAATGTTTATTAAATTTACTTCTTAAAATGTAAAATTTGTCCATTCAAAGAAAAATCTTTACAATTATTGCAAAAATCTAAAAAGATGATATTAAGCCACCACTAGTCTTCTTAATAATATGGTTCAATCCGAGATATTCCATCTTAAATGCATTTTTATAATTAAACATTTTTATTGGTATAATATATTATTACTGCTTTAAACTCTTATGTAAGTCAATCTGGCCAAGTTAGTCTTTTATAATAAAAATATAAATAAAGTTAAAAATATCGCTTAATTTTTACTTTATTCTTTTGCATCTTCAATTGTTAGCATGCAATAAATTAAGTCAATTATAAAAACGATATAAAAAAATTGTAATTTATTATTAAATATTTTATTTTTCGTTAACTATTTTTACTTGAAATTATTTTCTTCGCAATTTAACTTTACATCATTTAAAAAAATAAAGGAATATAATTTGTACTTAATATAGAAATGAAATGAAAGTAAAGTAAGTAAAAAAATAGAACACTATTTGCATATCGTTTATATTTAAAGAACTGTTTTACTGATAAACTAAAAAATTTTTATTGTAAAAGCTCAATAACATTATAATTAATATATAAATTTAATTAAGCCAATAAAAGTATTGGGGTTTAATAAACTTAGATTAAATAATAAGAAATAATTTTAATTATCCAAAAATTAATTGAACGATTTGGGTCTTTTATTATAAATGACCTTTAATTAACAAGCATAAAAATGAAAGTCAATTATAAACTAAAAGTTCAGTGGTTTAAAAAATAAGGAATAGAGTTTTTAAAAACATAAGTTTCTAATTAGTTCGAATGCTTTATTCAGGTATTTACATTACATTTATTGATTTTCAGATTGATTAGTGTACAAATAAATTTTCAACTTAAATTTCCTACATGTCTTAAAAATATTATAATCTTTAATTTTAATGGAGTGTTTGAAAAAAATAAAAAATTGTGAGGAATGGATGTCACTGGTGAGGACCGGACATCACCGTGAGGAATGGACGTCGTCGGCGAGGAATGAACGTCAATACCCGATTGTGAGGATGACTATTGACCAATTAAAATAAGTTAACTTCTTGGGTTTATTTTTCTCATCACAATTATCTCAAATTTTTATGATCATAATTATTTATTATTATTATTATTAATGTTTTCAATCATTTTCATAAATCTATTCCCAAGAGATTTTGGGGATTTATAAATATATAATTTAATTGATTTTAATCCTATTTTTTTCAAATATGTAATAGATAATAACAAATATTAAATGCAAATATTTATTAAAAAAAAGAAAAATAATCATATGCGGAGAATAAAAAATACCTTATTACACATTTAAATATTCGAATCATTAATTCATTTATTTAATCTCTCAAAAAATATAACAATTTAAAATTTTTTTTAAATATTTGAAATATTTTGATCAAATAAGAAATAATAAACAGATTGAATAGTAAAGATAGTAAAATAAAGATTTGCGAAATTTTTAATTAGGTTACTGATTTATAATTAAATATAATTTATATTAAGATTGCAAAAGGACCATTTTATGGAGAAGCAACACAGACTTTGGTATTTATAGAGCAATATTAAATGTAACTTTATCATTTCTTGACCATCGATTCTAATAATGCTGAAATAACGTATTTAATCAGTTATATAATTTTAATATAAATTATAGATAATAGAGTAAGGATGTAATATAGTCATAGCATAAGAGTGTCTGTCGTTCTCTTCGTTATATAAACCGTTACAGATGTCTTATCGCAAAGTTGCCATATTTTTCCTGCTTCATTTTTGAATGTTTTAACGATAAAAAATAAGATATTTTAATAGGATGCTTTACTAAGTCAGCTTTTTAAACAACTCTGGCAACTTTTTGAATTTTTGAACCTATTCACTAGGATAGTTTGCATCTTTTAGCAGCAAGTAATCCGACAAATCTTTTAAATCGTTAAATAACTCTCCAGTTGTATGGGTTAATTTGGAATAGATAAAAAATTAATTATCCAAGGGTTTATATAATTAATAAATTTAATTTTATAAACATAATTTTCCTATCCAAAGGCAT
Organism: Oxytricha trifallax; assembly: GCA_000711775.1. Lineage (NCBI taxonomy): Eukaryota > Ciliophora > Spirotrichea > Sporadotrichida > Oxytrichidae > Oxytricha > Oxytricha trifallax. The sequence goes on from ARYC01017334.1 coordinate 4,178, forward strand.
GGAGTTTATGGATAAATTATTAAATTAAATATAATATGTAGCAACAGTTTCATATTTATTTCTGGAAAAAATAATCTAATCAATATAAAAAAAGAGCGACAATTTATCGATATTTTTTTCTGATTGTATCAAATATAATTATATGAATCTTAAGACCAAAAATATTCACAATCTTTGTATTTGAACTTTATCATATGCATTTGCATAAAATGAATTAAATTGCTAGGTTTTTTTTAGAATCTAATTATTGTAAATATATAATCTCTTTATGAAAAAACAAGCAATAGAAATTCACTAATTCCTTATCAATCTTAATTTAAATATTTTATATAAGTATTAATTGTTTATTTTAATCAGTTGTTTAGGTGGGTGTCTTACATATAAAATATGGACAAATTGTATATGAATTCAATGTTAATTAGTAATACTGATACTTTTTCCAATATTAATGAATCTATTATATACTCTATAGCTATAAACATAGATCTATAAATCAAAAATAGCAATTTAGTTTGAACAATCACAGTTAAAGAATAATTTAATTTTAATATCTTGTTATGTAATATAATAAATTAAAAAAAGATGGAAAATACATTTTAAAAGAATAAAATCTTCTTTTTATATAGATTCAAGCACATAAAATCCGAATAATTTAGATTGAGGTTTAGTTAGCATTTAAAATTGATCTTGCTATTCTAGATCATATTTCATTTTTAAATAATTTGTGTAAATATATATGATTAATAATTTTAATGTACACACAAGCAACATTACTATAACCTACTGTTACAGTGCAATAAATGGTGGGGCTATCTTTCTGATAAATAAAAAAAAAATCTACAAAGAATTCAAATTTTATAAATGATAAAGTCGTATTGGTAGAAAGAGGTTCTACAATAACAGGAAATAGTTTGTAAATTTTAGTTTTATTGAATTTTAATTCTAAAAAATAGTGCATTTATTAGCGGTTCTATATATTGCAATGAGTAATCTTTGTCTTTACATCAACAAAATTCTTCTCCAATTTATTTCTTTATTAAAATTTAATATTGATGCTATTTCATCACTTTAAACGAATGAAGGTTTGATGGGTGAAACTATCTATAAACAAGCATTAGCACTTTAAATTTAGAAGATATCACAATATCAAGGTCTTAAGTTTCTGGAATATCTTCAACAGAGGCTCTATCTACATACAAGGGAATGAAGCTTGGAATTTATATAACTCAATAAAATGTTTTATAAGCAATATTACAGTCACAGATACTCAGTCAAGTGGCTACAGTCGGTTCGAGAATTACTAAATAATAAAAAATTTGCTTGTAAAAATACTACTATTTTTTAAGATCAACAAACCAGGCTTATAGCTTAAAATATCAAGTATAAACGTTACTCAGTTTTCTACGTTCAATCTTTTATAAAATAATGAAATTAAATTAATCAAGGAGAATTAATCTATTCTAAAAATCTTAGATCTTTGAATATCTAATCATCTGCTATAAACAAAACAATTTCTTCAATTGGCCAAGGTTGACTATTAAAGTCTGATAGTTTAAATGCAGAAATCACTTTGATCGTCTATATTAGTTTTTAATTAGTTTTATTTTAGACTTATAAGTCATTTGTAATTCGAAAAATTGTTTATTAAGTTGTAGAGTCAAAGCTTTCATGATAATTATTAATTTTAATTTATTAATTTCATCTTTGACATCCTTAAAGGAAAACTAGGTTTTTTGATAGATGCCCAAAATACTAAGCAACTTTTAATTTTAAAGTTTAACCTCAATAATTGCCAAACTACCACAAACAGATGGGTTAATTACCTTTAAAACGTAAAAATATTCACAGTTTTATTTCCACTTATTCAAACATAATAGCTATTAATGGAGGTCTAGGGTTTATTGTAAAAGAATAAAACTTCTTTCAGTCATAATAACTTTACAAACTTTATACCAACCAAGCTAGTGGATTTTATTTGAAAGATAATGTCTCAATTAAAATTTAATATTGCACATTAACAGATTTTACCCAAGAACAACTGGAGCCTTCATTTAAACTGTTTAATCGGATAGTTTCTAGACCCTTAGAGTACTTGTAATAAAACAATTTAAAGTTATAATATCACTATTAAGAACTCCGCTTTTAGAAATTTCCATGCTAGGTAATTTGGGGGCATCTTACTTATAACACTTTAAGTTATAAAATTTAAATTAATTACTTATAACAGCTACTTCTTGAATACTTATACTTAACAGATTAAAATTTTTACAAGATTCGATCAAAATATCATGGTGGTGTGTTTTACTTAACTAATATAAAAAACTCTGTTACATATTTTCCACAATCAATATAAAATACTAAAACATTTTACTTAACTGTATACAAGCGGTAAGTGTTAGATGGAGCGTATATGTATTCTAACATAATTAACTAAAAATTCCCTACAAAACACAATCAAAATCCCAAAACTCCTTCGATAGTTTGATTGAGTATTTGATTGATAAAAGTATACTATTGGTGCATACTTTTTTAGGGTTTGGGGTATACCGTTAACTATTCACCGATGACGTCAATTAATCAAAAATGTCATCAATCGCTCACAATGAAGTCAATCAATCACTATCGAGTTCATTTACTCACCTATCGTCAATTACTCAGCAGTGCTAATAAATGGTAAAATTGTGCATGGCTCATTTATACTCAATTTAAAATTTGAGCAGGGTTTTTGAAGTGCAACTTTTAGTGATTCATAAGGGTGGACTCCTTGTTCGATAGCGGGCGGCAGAGTCTCTGTTTATCTACCTTTCTCCTCACTATGCCCCTACGAGTTCCAAGAGGATTTTAAAATCTATATGTTTCCTTTTCATGAGAATACCTTTTTCTTATTTTCCAATTTTAATAGAAGAGTAAGTACTTTTAAGGTTATTAGTTGAATGAGTACCAAATCGCTATTTGTCTTTTTGGATATCAGCTTTTTTTCAATTCAAACGATTAATTAGTTTTAGGTTGTTAAGGAAATGATTGAAGCAAGAGATGATTGCTAAGCAACAACTTGCTTGAGTGTTTCTTGATTGAGTATTTTAATTAATAAGATAATCAATGTGATGATGCTAAAATTTAAAGGTCTTTATCACTGAGAATTAAGACGCTATTTCTTTAAATTCAATACCAATAGTTAAAGAGACCTAGCAGTAGCTTAAGAATTATGGAACAGTCTTGCTTTAGATGTATAATTTAGAATAGTTTTAAGCCATAACTATAATAAATCGGATCCAAAACGCAATTTAATCAATAAATATATAAACTCACTGTCATAAACACACCCAAACCTCGCATATAATTACTTAAATAAATAATATTTAAACTTTAAACCTACATAAATGTTATTGTTAAACCCCTTATAAAGTTTGAGTTAATAGTGTACTTTATCAATCAAAAAAGCAATTAAACTACTGAAGGGGTTTTGGGGTTTTGAATAGTCCATCCTAAACTCTTGTTTTTTACTTATTGTGCAATAAAGATGCTCCGAGAAATTCGATTTAAACTAATTCAGAAAGTAAAAAATGTTTTATATGCAATATAACTTTACAAACTTAAAAAACGCATAGATTAAATTAAGGTACTAAAACTATATGATTATATCTGCTTGTAACAATAAAAAATCCTTTGTTAAAGATAAAGAGCAAACCAAAAACAAGTTAAAATTTTTAATCATTTTTATCAATTAACCCACTTAATTTTATTATTACATATTTTAAAAATCAGTGACCAGATTTTAACACTACGAAAGTAAGAGAAAAAAGTGTTAAATGGGCTAAGTATTGAGAAATATAGTTGCACTTGAGTAGTAGCAAATTAATAATTTTAAGTAGAATCCAAATGAAAGATAATATCTTGATAATTAAATCTTAGAGATATCAGGAAAATCGTAGAGTATATACTTTAGAACCAATAATTATAGATATAAATTTAAATGTATGATTAATCATAAAAAAATGAATTAATAGGGTTTAATTACTGAAAAATGAATATAAATTATGCGTTACCAAATTGAACATGCCAGATAAATTAAGAACTTACACATGAAATTTATTGATTAAAATACCACTGAAAATGGCTTTATGGGTCAAACCTTTTTATCCAAGTTATATTACTAAAAAATACATGTCAAAATTAATAGTAATGAATTTTAGTTGCAAAATTTATTATGAAATATTATATTTTTAATAATTTAAATGAGAGTCACTTTAGAGATGAATACTCATAAGACTAGAATTAGATTGATGAAACTAATATCTACGACTATTAAAAGAAAGTCAGCATGCTAAAGTAGCACAGCATTAACTACAATTTAAATCTATCTTCTATAATTTCATATGGTAATTGGTAATTAAAATAGTCTGAATTTTATTAATTAAAAATAATGATAAATAAACCAAGCGATTACATAGAAAAATGACAGCGACAACGATTAAAATAATCAAACTCAGAGAGACTCGAACTACAACATAATAAATGGTAGTGATTAAACTAATTCCAATCAAACAAACAGAAATGGGGTATTGGGAATGTATGGATGGTTAATAGGTAACAAATGAAGGGGAACTTAAACTTAATTTAAAGAGAAATAGTGGAATTACGAATATTCGTTGTGGTAAAGCTAACTTCAAGAGGAGCAAGACTGCTATATTCTATATTCTTAGAATTATTTATATAATTTATAGTGTGTTTTATAGAGTAAAAGAAGAGGGATGGTGTTTAAACGTCTCAAGATTCCTAAAATGTCCCACTCTACTTAATTAAAATAGTACAAAATCTACAGAAAGAAAAAATCTCCTCTTGAACGAAGCCCTCGTAACTCCACATAGTAGCTCATCACAGCAAAGAACATCTCCATAAATACCAATAATTTTCATAATTACACAATTATTAACGCCCTTTCTAATGAATTTAAGTTCATGTACGACACCAAAAACAAAATAATGATAAAATCAAATAATTTTAGCAAAAAAAAATTACTACATGACAAAGTAGAAATAAAATCATACATTGCAGTAGCATAACATCAAGATAATGGAAAATTAAAAAATCATGAAGATTTAATTGTATTTAAAGTTCTGTCACAAACATTCTCACTTTGACCCAATAAATCATTCAGTAAAAACGTGCTAAATTGACTCTAAGTACCCCATAAACTCCATAAATTGAAGAAAGCAAAATGGTGATTATTAGAGTACCCAATTATTGGCAATAATTTGAGGAACTTCTTTTCAAGAAATCAGCGACACCAAAAACCACATTTTGATTTAAGGAAATTACGAAGAGAAGAGAATATCTGATAAAATTTGGAAGAGCAAACACAGATAATTATATAAATGGAAGAGAAGTGTAGGGAATAAGTAGTGCTGCATTTTTGTAGTGGCTTATATTGCTAAATTCAATATTTTTCTATCCTATATCTGTCTTGCAACTCTTTTTATTCTTTGATAAGGAAACTTATTAGAAAAATAAAAAAATTAGTAACAAGCCTAATAATATCAATTATCATAGCAATCGTTATTTCTTCACCCCATAAAACCTCAATAACCTTCGCAATATTTTACTGTGTTAAGAATACGAGTCAGATTCATTTCCTGCTTCGAGCATGAACATTTAATTATTTTTAGGCAACCACCCCTACTACGCAAATTCTTTGAGCATTCCCATATGATATTATAGATTTTAGGATCCTCACATACTGATTCTTAGAATAAATTAATTAAATGGCACGAATAATATGTAGAGATACGGGTTCTAGTATGAGGGTTTGAATCACAACGTCTTTTATTGGAAGATATTACTAGACTTCAAGAAGGTTTTGCTCATCACCATTAATGTGCTCTTTATTACATTCAAGCTACTATAAAGAGTAAGATTTGTCAAATTAATATTAATGAAATTATCTTGTCGCTTATTGGTTTCATGTTATTGTTAAAGTTAATTGTAAAAAGAAAAAATGAATTATGCATCATATATTTTATTTTATATTAGTAAATATAAATATAAGATTTTATTGAATTAAACAGGAATAAAATATTTTTTATTGATAAAATAATTAGGCTTAGTAATGGAGAGATTTTTTAAAATATAATATATTCTGTTTGAATTTACTTTCGAGTTTATTTTTTTTAAGATGCCAATTTATTTAATTAATAATTTATTTAATATTATTTTTATTTTGAATAAATTGTTTGTAATTATACATTTTTGATAACTTAAATCGAATTATTGCAAAAAATTCAGGCATACGTTACCCCAGAGATCAATGACCTATAATTTAAAGCCTACATATCAACTGTAAGAAATAACGTAAAATTGAGTGTTTTATTTTAGTTTGGATACATTCTACAATTGTTATTTGTTTACCAGTGATGAATTACCATTTGGTTCTCAGTTTTGCTCTTCATGTCAATTAAATAATGAATCTGTTGTTGTGATTCTCTGGATAACTTCTAGTTTGATAGATTTCATGAGTTCAAACTTCGAAGAGTCTTGCTATCCAATAGAGGAAACTTAAGATTTCCTTGACTTAGTACCGATGATTATTTTGAATTTGAAGGTGAATCGGTGTATGCAGCAAAACTTAATACATAATATGAATCAGTTTTCATCAAACTGTGATTCGCATCTGCCTGAAAAGTATTTTAAGTCTAATTCATTGAGTTAAACAAAGTTTGCAAAGTTAAATGAATTTATAAAAAGAATTTAATTTATTTAAAATTTCAATATAAAATCAACTATTCACGGACTCTATACTGATATTTTTAAACTGAATTTTATCATAAATTTTACTTTCTTCTTTTCTTTGTACCCCACTCTATCTTGACTAAGATCTCACTGCTGAATCTTTGTTACCTTTAGCACTAAGTTAACTCAAAATAGCTTGGTTTCAAACTCCACCAGCTGTTCCTCCTTAAACTACAATATTACCACTTGGTATAATTTCGTTGATATTTCCAGATCCCAAAGAGATAGACTGCTTCTGCAATTCTTTCAAAGACTATCTTTGTTTTTATAATCTGCTTGTTTAATCACCAATTGACAATTGACAGATGAGTCGGTATCGGATAAATTACCTAACTATTAATTGGCAGCTTCAGCTATGTTTTCCTTAGGTTTCTTGGTTGATAATTGTTAGTTTACCTCCTAGTAAAGTCACTTATTTTTATTAACAATAAGAGATGAAAACATATATTTGTAAATCCCTAATTTGAAAAATAAATAATACTCTCAATCTCAAATTTATAGACACTAACTTAAGATTGATAGTTTTTATATTCAGCTACCATATCCTTCTATTATTTGGATTTCTTCTTCAAGTTTTTTAATAGATTTGAAGTTTTTTAGCAACTTCTGGTCCTGAATGTTTAGCCAAGATGTACTTGAGTAAAATATAGGGTTTTTCATTTTATTGAATAAGCACGTCTTTTTCTAGCACTTCTTCTCCCTTGGCAATTTAATGCTTCTACAGATTTTAATCTTTTGGATCATCTCATATGTCTCTGGGTCTGTGCATTCAAGTAAAAATAAATTAATGATTCTAATAATCATTTATTCATGGTTTATAGTTGACATTATTGAAAAAGATTAATGTGAATTCAAGTTTTATCCATCCGTGAATAATATGTAGTTTCTTTGATTTATTTGCAAGAATTTTCATTTTTGGTGTTGTTCACGCAATTCTTTTTGCAGTAAATATATTTCTTTTCACAAATTTAAAATACAAGTTTTCTCATTTTGTGACGCAATCAATTCCCAGTTTGATTCAGCAATTTACTTTTAAATTTATAATATAAATTCTCTTACCCATTATGAAAAAATACTTTATTTATACTTCTTGATGTTAAGAATATCTTCAAATCACTCTTGAAAAGTAAATATTCTCTTTTTAAGGGAAGGATAACTCTTCGTTTCTTTTAATCAATTAAGTTAACATATATCTGATTAAAGACTATTTCAAGTCTTTTCTTTGTTTTACTTTTCAACCTCAGGCACTGATATAATTTATAAAAATCTCGCGATTTAGTATTCCAGGCTTTTAATCGTATCCTCACTGGATTCAATGTGTTTGGTGACACTCTCGAAAAAATACCTCAAATTATATGTAGATTAACTTACACTTATAAATAGAAATAACAATATATCTGACTCTAACTTGGTGTTTTCACCAGCATATCTCTGTTTATTGAGTGTTTTAGAGTGGATGCTAAGATCATTTGAGTTTATTTTTTCATTAACTGTGAAAACTATTAAGTTATACTTCTGAATTTCATTTTTAACTGCTATTTCTTGTTGTGCTCCAGCAAGTTCTTAGATAATAATTTATTATGAACATAATTATTATAAATAATTATGCTAAAGAGGTTTCTATTAGATCTAACTGCTTCAAATAAATTCTGTTGTTGCTTAAAATTATTAGAGAATTAAGAAAATTTTAAATAAAAATTGATAGATTATAAGTTTACACTCTTTTTCACCTTTTTCTGTATCTTGGTGACTTGTTGTTTTTTAGCTTGACTTGATCCAATTTTTTTATTATATTTTAGAGAGTCTATATGTTTGAAGCCTTATCTTTTTCTTTCTCAACTGCCAACACGACGCACACAAGCTGCCTAATCTGTTTGAGTTCTCAGTTTTTAAGTCTAATTGTCTAGCTGTTTCTTCTGTCTTTTGTTCCTCCTTATCATTCATTTCCTTAGACTCTTTGATCATTTTATCTTCTTGCAAATGCTTCAACGAACTTAACTATGCCTATCTCAAAAGTACATTCTAAGCTCTTTCTTGCGTTATCTAACCTACCTCATCTTCTCTCTTAGTCTTCTCTTGACTTTGCCAGTTCTTCGTAAACTTTTCTAAAACCGTCTTAACTAGGTTTCTTCTTCGAAGTGAGCCCCTTATTGTGAGGTACGATGTAGATTAGCGATTTCAATTTTAAGAGTGGGTATTTTTTAACGCTTTTTTTGCCTTATTTTTCTTTTTATTCTCCACTTCTTCGTAAGCTTCGTTCACTTTAAATTTTAGGGCATTTACTAATATATTTCAATAAATATTTTGAGAAATAAATAAAAAATTTTATGATTGATCTTTTTAACAATGTAAGATGACATTATAGCAGCACTGACATTTAAAGGCTTTTCAATGGATTTAATTATTGTTCTTTGCATTTCTTGATAACTTTTCTCACCTTCAAATATGTGAAGTCCATGACGATTGTAAAATTTTTTATAATCTATAATTAATGCTTATATTAGTTTAAAATGTAGTCTTATAGTATTTCTTCCCTTATTTCTAATGTTCATAATCCTAATTTAATTTTAATATTTTCTCAACCGTCGGCAGTTTTATAAAAGTGCCGACGGTTGCTGCGAATTTAGAATCTAATGTATTTTATAATGTTTTAACTTGTTATTAATAGGGATATTTTGATAATAATACTTTGAATTCAGGATTCAAAAATCCTGATAGAAACTAGAACTCCTTTTAGATTTATTTTAATCCATAAGCAATAGTTAAAAATTTATAAACTCATTATATAATAATATTTTTACGGAAGATTAAACCTAAATTACTACTTTTATGTCAGAAATTTAGTTCTTTATAGACTATTACAAATCAATAAGAATTTGTAAAATTTAATAAGATTTTTGAATTCTGAATCTATACAATAAAAGTCAAAAAACAGTATAAACTTATTAATATATAATTTTTAAAATTAATTAAATTATAAATTGCCCCCAACCGTCGACAGTTTTATAAAAGTGCCGAAGGTTTGAAAAATCAAATATATTTACTTTAACTTATAATATTTATCATAAAAACTAATAGAATTTTATATTAAATATACTATATATGCACACAATACAATTATAATAATAAACATTTGGCAATCGTCTTTGCTTTAATAGAATGGTATCTTAAGAGTTTTATGAAGATATTTGAATACTAATCAATATATTTAATTTTTCAGTTTTAATGAATCTTTAAGAACTGAGGTGATTTTTCAACTTTTTTAATTTTAATTGCTTATTATTTCTTCCAGTTACTGTTTAAATTTCTCTTTATTTATTAAAAGTGCTCTGGATCAAATCCGAGTGCTAGATTTCTTTGTTTATAACTCAGTTGTCTTGAAGAGCTTCAAAATACATTTGGGATTTCATCAATGGCTCCTGGGTTTTCGTTTTAATCGAGGGTTGTGTCTCCCATTGTATTAAATGTTTTCAATATAGATAAGAGAAGTCCACATATATTGCTTGTTTGTTTTTATATATTATTGAGTCTCAATAATAAACTTTTAATTAATAATAAGGTGGCTTATAAATTCTACACAATAACCTTCTAGTTATTAGACCATTCCTTTTGATTTTAAGAATTTAATTGCACTTGCTATTTAAGAAGTTTCTCTGATTTCTGAGTTCTTTGATGCCAGTTTCCAGTAAAGTATAATTTAATGCATATAATTATTAGGTAATAAAATATAATAAATTTTGCCGAATCATTATCGTAAAATTTCAACAAGAGAGAAACTCAATCGATTTTTAATCATTAATTGGCTTAATATTATATTTTCTATTATTCTTCACAATTCTTTTGAATGCCATTACATATATTGCAAATATTCTATAACCCTATTTAAATAATCTGATTTATTTTGATTTATGAATATTCTCGATATATTTTTGTTTCGATAATTTAAATTAAATGTCTAACCAAGGACAAAAAACGATGGAAGAATGTTACGATGCCACTTGCACTTACAAATACTACATGCCTCCCTAGCAGTAGCAAAAAACTATGATCTTTCAAAATCTTCAAAATAACCTTGCTAACATGGGAAATGAATAGTTAATAACAATTTTTTTAAAATATTTTATAGATACTCAAAGTTATTAAAATACGATCCCGGGCAGATTCAACTACGCCACAGTTCAGCTGCAATAAGACTTTCATAAACTATACTGCGAGTTATAGAAGCATGCCAGGTTTTAATATGAAATAGTTAATGATTGGAGGGTATAACTAGTATGGACTAAACCAATTCTCAGGCTGCAGGACAATCTAAAACTATAGACGCTAACTTAATGGGAAGGATGCAATAATAGTATTAAAATTTCAAATGGGTGTTTGAATATACTTTATTTATATTAATTGAAATAACTTAAATATGTAAAATGGATTAAACATTGACCCAACTGCGAACTAGTTTGGAAACAACTTAAATTAGTTTGAAGCCTTTAGTATGAACAACTCCTTGCTATAAAAGCATTAACCTATCATAATTAAAGTAACTTTAATTTGAGCTATTAAGGATGAAGCAAACTCAATCAAATTAGAATTTATTAAATTAAATCAATTTTATTATGTCACGAAACCCTCTTTGTTTGTTGCTGGATTCTTAAACGCAGCTTAGCTTCTTGCAAATACTTTATTAACGCAACAATAAACAGCTCCCACCTTAATAGAAGTAATATTAACTAACTCCTTAAACTTATTCTATGCAAGATAAATCTCCTAATTAACCAATTAGACAAATGCTTTCAATAAAATCTAAACATAAATATGAACAACATCTATTCTAATTTAAATTTTTTCAAAAAAATTGATTTGCTTCATCAAAAGTAAGGAGCCCTAGGAAACTCTCGGTATTATCTTTTAATATAGTAATAGTAGTATTTCAATGGAATTGTATAGAATGAATAAGATCCCGCTTGCGAAGCAAACTTAGAGTTACTTAAATGCTATTTTAATATCAAACATAAACTTTGAATAATTGTGGGTAACAAAAACAGCCTTAGGCACACTCCCCTATAGGATTTACACCAAATCGGCAAAACCTACGAAAGCGAAATAATTACATGGTTAATAATTTGCCAGACTTAAATGGGTAAAGCATTTATTTGATACATGAACTAAGCAAACTTAGGAAACGAGAATAACGAATCAATATCAGGTAATAATTTACTTAACCGTTAAAATTATAAAATGAAGTCAATCTCTAGAGAATGACAAGCAGGCTACAACGTGCACTTAATATGATAATCATAATTTTTTTTGGAATAAGCTGAAATTTAAATTAAAATGAATTAGTGCTAAAAGTAATAGTAATCACGATATTTTTTGAATAAAGTGAATTGTTTTAAATAATTAAATAAAGAGATTAATAATTGAAAAATGTCTGATCAGAGTGCTCTGTGTCATTCAACATTATGTAGAATCCAAGTCGGCTGTAAAAATTATAATAGAAATTTCTTAAAATAATAACTATAATAATAAATGAAAACACTACAGCAACTTAGTCTTGAACAAATAAATAAAATACTTAGACTCAGGTTTAATTCATAATCTCCTACCTGAGACAGTCTTGTTTACTTATCTTACAAATTTATATCATAACTATTAGGAGTAAAAATGCACGTTGTGAGATAGATCTGCTAGAAGAAAATTAACAACAAATAAATTTAACCAAAGTAGAGATAAAATATAATATAGAAGTTAACTCGAGAACAAGTGCACTTCATAAAATCTTAAGCATAATTATAAAAAATGTAGTATTTAACAATTGATTAAAGATTAATCAAAATATAATAAAAATATCCTGGAATCGTGAAGAGTGCCACATCCTTGAAGAGAATTTATAAATAATTTGGAATTAAATATAGATAAATTAAAAAATGCTATCACATCACACAATAAAAATAAATATAAATAAACCATGAGAGAATGCTTTAGCTTTCTTAGTTAGTGAGAATTAGCAATTAAAATACAAAGATAATATATATAGATGAGAGTACATTCCAACCATTCTCTCTCAAGAATAGGGCCTGGACTAACAAATATAATAATATAGAATTATAATAATAAGGAGTAAGATTTAAAACTTTAGCTTTGATACTTTGTATCTCATACCAACGAGGAATCGAGGAGTACTATATTTCAGAATATTCAATTAATACACTAAAATTTATATAGTGCCTGGAATAACTCTACAATTATAACAAACTGCAAAATATTACAATTTTTATGGACAATCTACGCGTTCATAGGTCTAGACAAGTCTAACAGTTTGCCAAATAGAAGGGCTGGAATATTATTTACAATGCACCCTATTCACCTCAGTACCATTGTATTGAAGAAGTGTTCGCCTATATAAAAAGAATATATAATTAATAAATAAGGCAATTAGACTTTCAGTTAACAAACAAACAAAATTATGAAATAATAATTAATTCAATATATCAAGCTGATAAAAATTTAATTAGGAAAATAATTGATCGACATTATAAGAAGATAGAGGATTACTTAGAGAGCAGGAAGCTAATATGAAATTCGAGCCATTTATTGTATATTAACTAAATTAAAAATAATTCAAATATTAAACTTAAATTTTTTCTAATCATTAATTTTGACTTCCTCATTTTCTTAAACGTCTAATTACTCCATTTCAACATTGGCTGGTTTAATAAATTATTATTAAAGCTCATATGACTTTCTTTTTTTTAATTATTATTCTTAGCCTTAGCTTGCACTTTTAGCATAGCGCTTCCTTTACCTCTTGCCTCTATAATTGAAAATACTATTAAAATTGTTTAAATTACTTGAGAAAAATGGTTCAGATTAAATTTCTTTAAATATATCATCTCTTATTGCTATGGCTTGTTCCTAAGTGTGGCCAGCATCAATAACATTTCTTATTCTGTTTTATCCAATCACAAGATTCTCTAAATACTAGGGTGCCAGAGTACCTACAATATTAAAGAAAAATTCTCTTTCTGGAAGTTGTTTCTAATCATCATAATAATTCAAGTGAGTCATGAGTTAAGCATCTGACTTGACTTGGTTCAGGATGTTTTCAATTTTTAATTCAGGATAATGTGGAACATTAATTTTGTTGATATTTTTTTATTTTATCAAAATTTTAGTACCTTGAAGATAATCTTTGATGAATCTCATGGTAGTATTTTTATAACTTGGCATGCAGAAACCTTCTAATAAATTTAAATAAATAAAATAATTTACTATGGTAATTAAGAAAAGTGTACCAGTCTTGTTTGGAGCTTAATCTTCCTTCTAGCAGTCTTGCGTCAACTGTTTATATATTCATGTAATAATATTATCCCTGACCTTCAATCAATTTGAAGTAATCCTAAAATTTAAATAGATTATTATAAATCCTTTTGAAATTTATATAACTAACAAGCTCATGATTCTAACTGTAATATGCCAGGATTTTATAATTATAAGTTATTAAATAATAATTGATCAGAATTCTTACAGATTATTATTCTTCTTTTAAGATATAAGTACTAGTGCTTTTAGAAATTACATTATGAATGAAGCTTTTAATGTAGGGCTTTTAATATATTTAAATTTATAAATTAAAACTAAAATATAAAAAAATATTAATTTAGCAGCAACCGTCGGCACTTTTAAAAAACTGCCGACGGTTAAAAAATTTTATAATTAAAGTAAAATAAGCTTAGATTTATTTAATTCATAATTTTACAAACTACTTTGAATTTAATTTAATTAATTAATTTTAATTAATATATAATCAGCAGCAACCGTCGGCAGTTTTTGAAAAGTGCCGACGGTTGAATGTTTATTCAAATAATTTAATAATAATTTAATAGGAAAGTTTATTTTAAGATCTTGACACATATAAAGCTTATTGTATTTTTATAATTAATAATTTTTAACTTTACAATTAACTTTATTACTCCAGATATTTAAGATGCCAAAAAAATTATAACAAGAAGCAAGAATTCAGGAACTTAGAGTTAGAAAAAACAGATTAGACGATCTTGAAGAGTTTTAGTTTACTGATCAAAAGTTCGAAATGTGGTGTCTACAACATAAAAAAGATAAAAATTCAATTTAAAAAACCAAAATATTTAGTCACTTGTTAAGAATGTAACAAAATATACAATGAAGAATAATTCAGGAAGCACAGATATGAGCACAAATAAAAAAAAGGCAAATATATTATTTTACCAAAATTAGAAGGTTGGTATAAGTGTAATGTGAAAGATTGCTAGTTCTAACCAAACAAAGATTGAGAATAAATAATAAGACACTTCTTAGATCACAATGAACAAGAATTACTAACAATAAATATAAAACCTCAAGTAAGTTTAATTTATTATTTATAATTATTCTAGGATGTCTTTAAAGGGAAGTTGCTTGAATAATACTAAGGATTATTAATAAATTAGAAAATTAAAAAGACCCTAAATTACTACGAACTTTATGTTGACTAACTAATGATAGAAGAAATTAAATAAAAAGATGAAAACTTAGATAATGACAATTTGGAGGAATAAATTAATACTTATTAAAATTGCAATAATCAAATTGAACAAGAAGAATCAGAGTAATCAAATAAAAAATAATTTTATCAAACTTTGTTCCCAGAAATACAACTGTTTATGGACGAATTATTTTAGGAAAATTTGGTAATTTAGAGTTTTGGAAAACTTGACCTAAAACTGTAAGATTAAAAGAAAAAATACTCAAGCTATAAATTTACTGATCTTCTAGATAATAAACATGAATATGATGACTTTTGGGCATAATATAAATTTATGAAATTATTCAAGCTAAAGTAACTTAAATATCAAAATCAAATACTGGCAGCAAAACTTGAGAATGAAGAAATTATAACAATAACCTGATCCTTCTAAGTCACACTTAAATAAATCTTAAACAAAAGAGTTGATTAGTAATTGTTAAATCTTGGAATGCTTGGAATGCTTTAATCAATTTAAGAATTACATGAAAATGATATTGTTCACAGAGATATTAAGCCTGATAATTTTTTGATTGACAACGACCCAGAATTTTAAATATTTTTCAGAAATTACAAGTATTGCATCAAGCGTAATGACGTTTCAAACTCAAGGCCAAGCCCTAATAATAAATACATAAATTCTTCACTCAAGCTCACTAGTGGAGACAAATATTGGGACATTTATTCGCTCTAATAATATTGGAATATCTTGCAGGCAGAGGAAAATTTAAATTTATTAATGAAAAGAAATAGGAAGCGAAGAAAAGAGTTGAGGCATTCTTAAAGAAATTTGTTCAAAATATAGAAATGAAAAAATTGCTCTACAAAGTATTAGTTAAGCATGACCCGAAGTATAAATATCTGACTTGTTACAATGTTTTTACTCATTAGCTAAGTGAATATATATAATTAATTTAATTAAAAATTAAAACGTAATGGTCTTTACATATTAATGTAAGTTACAAAAAACATATCTAACATTTTATTTTTACAGGGGTTGCACCTGGCCAAACTGAGGACGTCAACGAAGAGGGTGTTCAAGAAGTCACAGTGAGAAGGGCAGACAATTTAAGAGTTTCGATAATGACGATGAAGATGAGGAGGAAGAGGAAGATGAAACGTTTTTTTGTTAGATTTACTATTGCTATTACTACTATTAGTATTGTTATTATTCTAAATTCATTTTCTAATTCACTTTATTTTATTTAAAAAGCATCATGAATAGTAGTAATAGAATTATTAAATCTAAAAAAAACGTTTCATCTTCCTGTTCATCCTCATCTTCATCACTTGGATTCATATACTATTGCCCTTCTCTGTGTGACTTTGAAGTTCCTCTTCGTTGGCGCCCTCAGTCTTACCAGGTGCAACCCCTGTAAAAATAAAAAGTTAAATATGTTTTTTGTAACTTACATTAATGTTGAATGACACAGATGTTTCTGATCAGTCATTTTTTCATTTTTTAATAAATTTGATTAATTTATAATTTCAATTCACTTTATTTCAAAAATATGATGAATTATAGCAGTAAAACACTAATAACAGAAGTTTCAGTTAAAGATTATAACTATGCAAAGGTTATATCATAAGCTAATCAGCTTAAAATTATCAAATTACATAAGTCAACAGTCATAGTGCTTCATAAATCATGGTTTAGTTTTAACACATAGAATGGTATTGATGATTAAGTTTAATACAAACATACTGAACACTACATCCAGAGGAGTCCACCCAAAAATTGTAGAGAAAACCAGTTACCCACAGAATAACTACACAGAATTAACCAAATTACGACAATTTAGGAGATCCCAATGAATCTTTCAACTATTGGAAGTTCTAAAACCAATTTAAGCAGAAGTCAAGTAACTAAAAAGCACACCAAGGAACAGATAAAACAATAGCTTTTAATAGAAACTAAAACATTATCTATGATAATGAAGTTGCTAACAGCATGGAAGCTAATGATTACATGCATTAATTATTCAAAAAAAAAACACCAAAATAATAACATGTCTCAGAGTTAAAATTCGATTTTATAAAGAGTAATATTTAAACACCATCCCTAATAAAAACGCTAATCATAACTTTAACAATCAATATTACATTTTAACTATAAAATTCTATGAATTTATTGGAATTTGATTAAATTCTCCATTCAGCTCTAATTATAAAAAAGACTATTAAAACAATCAACAATAGAACAGCTAATATATTATATCCAATAATGTCACAAACATAGGTGAGATGCCATCATGCTCCTAAATCCAAGAATTTTGAGGAGCTCTTAGAAAATTGGAGGTAAAAGTGAACTTATCTAACTCTACCAATTATCAAAATGGTTAAATTTTAAATAAACATCTTTCTAAACAATTAGCTTATAATGGCTTATATAGTAATGACTATGATAGAATAAGGATGATAGACCAAGCCAAAAAAGGAATTTTTTTTAAAAAAATCAAAGAAACCTGAAGTTAATGCACGAGTCTAAACTAAAAGTATAATTACTATGTTAATAACTTGAAAACGAGGAAAAATAGGAAAACCATGAACAAAATATAAAAAAACAGAAAAGTAGTCAGAAAAGAATGCAAATCCCTTAGTGAAGATGATTTTACTGAAAGTTAATAATTTGATAACATTAATAGTCCAAGACCCCAATACACAGTTTACTCTTCCTCTATTTTTAAAATAAACGCAAGAATTTGTAGTAGTCAGCATAAAATCTATTGCACATGACTCGTAATTCTATCATGGAGTTTCAAAAACTTGAGAAGGAATGCATTAATAAATACTCTACAAAATAAGCGCATATGGATGTGCCAATGATTATTCTCCAAGAAACCTGTTAATAGTGAATCGCAACACCACAAACCTTAAAACAAACGTAAGAAAAAGCTCTTTGATGATACAGATAATGATGAAGAAAAAGATTAAGAAGATTTCAGAAATGACTTAATACTAATTAACTTAACAATTTTATTCCAGATAATGAATTATATAAATTGGCACAATGCCAAAATGGAAACGATATGACTCTCAAAACATCATACAAGAAGACATTAAATCTAACATCGTGAAGAAGTACTTTATGAAAGAAACTCCGAGAAAAAAGTAATTTAACCTTCCAAGAATAACAAACAGCCTTTCAAATGACTAAAACAACGCAGTTTTAGTGGAGATGGAGATAATGGTTCAACTAAACCGGAGTAATTGAATAAAGTGAGGGAAAAGTTAAATTTAGAGCAAAAGTTGCCTAATAAAAAGCGCATGGAAAATGAAGTTAATATTGAAAGCTCAGGTTGAGAAGAGAAATTTGAGTCTATGAAAAAATAATCAAAAATATCATTAATTAATTGATAATTTTTCTTTTTTAAATCAAATTAAAAAGAAGGCATTTGAGGAAATTTAAAGATTGAAGCTGAATGAAATAAAGAATTTAAAAATGAAAAGAATGCTCTTGAATAAAGATATATTATTAATTGCTCTACAATAAAATTCTTTATAAATAGAAGGTAAAGATCAAAGAATGAGTAGTTAGTTGGCAGTTCAAACAAAAAAGAATATGAAGAAATAGTCGCACTAATGAAAGAACTGCTTTACAGTGACAGCTGAATCCAATGCCAAAGAACAAAAGCAGAAAATGACAAATGAACAGATTGAAGAACTAAGTAAAGGAATTGTCTCAAAGAACAAAGAAATTAGTGATGACTTTATACATCACGAACAACAGAGATTGCAATCTGCTGCTAAAATTGTCAAAAATCACAGTTTTACAACCAACAAATGAGTCAGCAAGTGTAATGAACAACGCGTAGCAGAAATATACATTCTATGCAAATAACAATAATAAGACGCGCATCAGAAGTAATAGCAATAGCCTAAGGGTATCCTGGAGAATAAACTTTAATTACTGAATAATGTCAGAGTAATCTATAATGTATGTTTAGATAAATTTAAAGTGATTCTACATGAATTGAATAGACAGCCAAGATTAAGATGAAGATAATCAACTTGAAAATTTTCAATAAAAAGAAAGAGAGAAATTCGAAGAAGATGAAATCCACAGCATTAAAGATTATAATCAATAAATCTAGAAAGATTACTCATAAAAGTCTAACTAAAACCAGAGAAACCAATCTCCTACAACTATCAATGAACCACAGGAAATAAGATAGAAAAACTAAAATCCCACAGAGTAATATCAAAACAAAACTCCTACTTCTACAACTTAAAACTAACAAGAGCAAGAAGAAGAGGAGGAACACTACGATATTAAATTCCACCCAGATTACTGCAACAAACAGACCTAAAAGATGAAGGTTATAGAGCAAGTTATTGGAAACAATGGTAAAATACAGCCACTTTATGAATCGGCATGAAAAAAGTGATTTTCAAAAACTGAGTGAAGCATGAAATTTTTGTTCTCTGAATGTTATACAATTGTGTATTTCAATAACAATGACATCAAGCAGACCTTCCATGACAGATAAATTGTCTATCATTTTACAGTTGCTAGCCACTCAGATTACTTTCCAACAATAACTAAAAGTGTTCAAATTTGCTAATGATCAAATACAGAAGCACTCTCATGATGACAATAGGGAGATAATGTTAGTCGATTGATTCATAGATTAAAAAAGTATTATAGCTTCCCAGATGGTAAAATTAAGAGAATATTTGCATATGGGAGGAGTAGAGCATGTTCCCAGATTTTACAATTTTAAAGAATTGATAAAAATGGGGTTAAAGCCATTAAAATACAAATATAGTAAAATTATTTAATAAATAAGGAGTGGTTCTCATTCACCATTTATGCGCAATTTAAATTCCCTTTCCTCTGTCTTTCGATTAATTTTCTTGCATAAATTAATAATTTAATGTGATTATGTACTATAACGAACATTTATATAATTTGTTCTTATATAATATCTTAAACCACAACTCTAATTAATTTTCTTTTATGATAAAAATAAGAGCAGGATAAATTTGGAACAAATCTATATATGCTTATAAATATTTAAAATTTTAATCAGAATATATCTATAGATACAATTGCAAAAATTGAAAATTTAATTACTAAATATGGCAGATACAATGCTATACTTTTACTAACTCTAATTATTTTTTAATAATTTAATAAGTTATTAAATAATATTAAGAATGACACTATAAACTTTAGTGGTGAAAAAGGAAAATATTTACAGTTTGACGGTGCTAGAGCAAAGAACATGAAAATAAGTGTGAGAAATTTATGTCAATTTTTTATTTAGTTATTTTAATATTTTAAAAACATTTTCTTATTATATAATTATAAAGTTACTCCTAAATTTAATAATTCATTAGTAAATTATGGGAATTTAATTGACAGAGAAAAAATCTAGGACTTGGATATGAAATCCCATCAAACTTCAAAAATCTGAGAAAATTAGGAATTAAAAAGCTCTAATGTACTAAACAGCTACTAAACTAAGATTAAACGCCCGAGTATTTTGATAATCGTAGTTTCTTTTGTTGTGATGGTTTATGGAATAGGAAATGCTGGTTTTAATATGATCAAAATATCTGATTAAAAAATGGAAATATTTAAAATTAATTGATAATCACCCTTAAACGGAAATTGCATTCTATTTTTACACAATTAACCAGTTTTTTTCCTAATTAGATTAAATTAATAAAGTGTAATGAACAACGTAAGCTGAATAAGAGCCAAGAATCTTACAATTTAATATGCACAATTACACTTTTATGTTCTTGATTTTTTTTCTCAATTATAAATGGCATTACTATTCTACAGGAATTGTTTTATTTACATCAAAATAAAAGCTTACTTTAGATCCAACAGATTAATATAAATTATTAGAAGAAACTATTTATATTATCATAAATTTGAATAAAATTATATTATCAAAATTTACAGGAAAATTATCTAGTTCATCTATGGCTTATGTAACTTACAATCCAGCATTTATAAATATTAATTTTTTATTAAATTTCATAATTATATAGGAATTTACTAAAAGTTAAATGAATAAGTTTACACTGGTCACAGTGTAAACTTATTAATCAATCTAATAAAAAAACTGTAGACCATTACTAAAATAGCTTAATTTAAGGATTCTATTCTGTAATTATCAATAAACTAATGAAATCATCCATAAAATGAAGCAGTTCCTTTCCAAAAATTAATCTTTTACAAATAAACGAAAACACGAATTTTTTAGAGAGTAGATTGTCCAAATATAAATGGAAGGGGTTCTTGTGTACAAGAAATGGAATTTGAATAAAGGGTCTAATGAAAATTAGTAAAAGTTTAAAGAATTGATAAAACAAAAAGAGCAGTCAAAGACAAAAACGCAAGAGAGGGTAAAATCTAGAAGACTTTAAGAAAAATGACAATAAATCTGTTTGTGAATTCCTTACGGTTCTATAAATACAGAGATTTAAGATGTGATATCATTAAGATATTAAAACTATAAAATATTGATTTCATAGATCAATAATTAGCTATTCACATAGACTCAGTCTAGTATCATGGAATGATAGTATTTTCTGTTTAAAATTCATACTTTTTATTTTCACTCTCCTTCACCTTACTTATAAACTGTACCTGCTAATTACTATAAGCACCTAACTCTAAGAGATAGTAGATTAGGAAGACAAGGAAAGTAAAGTAAAAAACATCGAAGTGTCCATAGCCATATACATAGTCAGTATGATATTTGGAAAATATTTAACAGTATCTTTCCAAAATTTGCTAAAATGGCTATAAAACTTTCAAAAATTCTTTTGGATAACTCCAAGTCTTAGAATATATATTTACAAAGAATAAAATTTAACTAAACAGGTGCAATCAGTGGCTTCTCTACTTTCTCTCTGATCCCAGTATTAGCAATAGTTTTGTTTGCTGATTAATAAAGAGGCCTACACTTACTTAATCACTATTTCAAAAAACAATCAGATTTCGTACAAGCGCACAGATTAGAGCATAAAATCTAAATGAAATTATTTCATTAAAGAAAAACAGAGCTTGAAGGTAATAATAGGGGGGCTATCAATTTTAATTTTTTGGCCTTGATTATTTGTAGATTTTTTTCTTCATTCTGTATGTTACATAATAGTTTTTACAAAAGCATCAATAAGAAATTGAACAAGCACAGAGATAATATGTAATCTGTAATAAAAAATAACTAATTAATTTAGATTTGATTACTTAAATAAAATTCAGTAATTTCGAGAAAAAAATGAAAATATAGTAAAAACTCCAATCAAATTAATAATAAATATAACTATTAATATTAATATATGATAAGAATTAAATTTGAAATATAGATTAAATGAAAAATGTTAAAAATTGACAGATTTATTTAATAAATTTCTAAATATTTAGATGCCATAATGATATCTAAAAAAATTAATATTGTAGACATTAATTTGATCAAACTCCTGGCTTATTTTAATTTAATTTTACTTTTTTTATTTTCATAAAAATTACTATGAAATATTTAATTTCAATTCCTTACAGTTTTAATCGAACTTTGAATCCGAGTTATATGATCAAAATATATATTAATTTCCTAGAAAAGTTACAATCCTAAAATAATAACAAAAGGAAATTGATAGATCAAGCCACATATAAATTTAAAATGAAACTCTTTATGATTAATACATTAATAGTAGTCTTGTGCAACCAATTAGTTGCGGCTTTTATTGTATAGAATCAGAACTGCTTATATGAATAATTAAACTATTAAAATTATTTTTAATAATTTATTTCCTAGTTTATGTTTTAACAAATAAGTTATCTATATTTTAAAGAAGAACCTATATAATTCTATTTTTTTTTACAAATTTCAGAATCTAAACTAAATAAATGTGTTAATAAAACTAAATTAACTCTTCCATTGTAAAAAATAATGGCATGCATTTTTTTATTATGTTGCCAATAGGATAAAATTTCTTATGAAATATTTTTCAAGGAAATCAATAAAATTATATGAATTACTTATAATTATAAACAAGTTGATAAACGAATTGAAGTTTATAAATCTTAAGAGTATCCAAGAATCTTAACTTATTTCTTTTTAGTCATTTCTTTATTGTTTTAGTACATACTAAGATCAGAGGAATTTCTATTAAATTCTAGCAAAGTCTATAAATCAATGAATCCTTAACTGTGTGTAGTTACATGGCAAAGATCCATTTTAATATTTATAGCATAATATTATAAAAATAAGTTCAGCAACGATAGCTTAAATTCTGGGATGGAAAAAGTCTAAACTCTGAAACTATTATAAGGTGATTAGAAAGATGAGTCAAAATGGAAAAATTTAAGTGGTTCATACCTGGAAAAAATCTAAACAACTAAAAGTAATGTTTAACAATGAGAAACTAAACAAAAAAGTTAATTCTTTGAATGGGATAGCAGAAATACATATAATGTTTTTTCAAAAAGCTAAAAAAAAGAAAAATATTTGAAAGGTATTGATTTTACTAATCAAAGTGGAATTAATGACCCCAAAATTTAATTGGCATTAAATTCTTAAGAATTTGAGCTCAAATAGTATAGTTAATTTATTGGTGCACTTAAACTTTTGAATTTTATATTCGTTGAAAAAAGCTAAGTAATAAGACGTACCGTACCTCCTATCTCTAAAATTTAGAAATTATGAGCACAAAACATATTTGGTAAAGTAATAATCAAGAACTCATAATTGAGATACTAATAATATTGTCCAAAGAGAATGATATGACTTAGGATACGATAAAATTGATCCAGGAATCTTATAAAGATGGGCATATTTGAAACATTAAAAACTTATTCGAATTTGCTAAAAACTCAAAACATCCCATACAGGAATCTTACTAACATAAATTAGGATTTAAAGTCCAAGATTGCCTATGTAAAAGAAAATGACTTGATCTTCTAGTTTGTCATTGTTAGAATATTAAATTAATTACAATAAAAATGTAGAACTCCCGCCTATAAATGTTAGGCGCACTTATTAGAGTTATTTTTAAAGAAACAATCATAACTCTGAGAGAAAGAATTTGAGATTAAAAACATAAAATTTAAACACGTTTTAATAAATTCAAAAGCTTCAATGAACTAATCAGCTTAAAAAAAGTATATATCGAATAGAATAACACACTGAATAAAGATTTGTAAAAACAAAATTAAGATACAGCTATAATATTATTTTAATGTCAGGTTCTTAAAATCAGAAACAGTCCAAAATTGATAGTAAACCTAAAAATTGAAAGTAATTACTACTCTCAAGAAAAGTTGAAGAAGAATCAAATCTATACATAGAGAAACTGATTGATAAACATTTATTCTACACCTAAACTCTTGTGTTATTTCTAATTCTTTGTCAAATTTGATTAGGTCACTTTGGGTAAATTATTGTATTACTAATCATTTGTTTGCTATCAATAAAAAATATTCGTGATGTGAAAATAACAATTATTTTATATAGAATTTGAAGATTTAATGATTGTTTACCTACTTATATTGACTGAAATCTCTAGGAGAGAATTAAAGTAAATATCTAAATCTAGAATTTGCATAGAATCTTTCTTTCTGACCAAAATTTTAGTTTGTGGGTTCTTCAAAACCATACTTTTAAATTTTCTACTATCGTGACCTGACATCTATTGCTTATTAACAGCATCATGGGTTTAATTTTAGATAGCTAGCATCGTGCCGGTAAATCTTTTTTACTTTCTTTCTTCCTCATTTTGTTTAAGTTCCTCTTCTTCCTGTCTTCTAAGCGTTATCTATTTGAACTTAATCTTATGTTATACTCAGTATCATCATGCATTTCTATAAAAGTATTATTTATTGTGATAATTTAGGTTACATTCTAGATCTATAAAATTGTAAATAGGTGGAATGTTATTGAAATGCCTATCCCCTTTTGTGTTTTCAACTCCAAATGACATTAGATAATATTTAAGTTATATTGTAAATATTTGACATTTCATCATGAGGCATTTGAGGATTAATTATTCACTATTCAGAGTTAAAGTCGGATAACTTCAGGATAATTAAAATTCACAGGGTCTCGTACTGCTTATTACTTTAATAGATTCATTAGATAGTATTAGCCTTTGAAATTAAAAAAACACCTTTAAAGAGAGATTTGTTGAACTTAGAAATCAAATTGACCATCACTTTGTCTTAGTGGTACTTCATATATCTTATATAAACACTAGACCTTTAGAAATGATCAGAATACTTCAAGATTAGAACACTCATATCAAATTCTCATTCATTGAAGATCTCTCATTCGTTCCAGATAAATTATCACCACTTAGTCATTATGAGACAGTCATTATAAGATGCCCTTTATTGGATAAATATTAGTTTGAATTTGAAGTGAAATTCACTCATGATGTCGAGTAGACAAACAGAAATGTTAAAATGCTTTGAAATATAATTTTGATTATCTGGATTATGTAAATATAAATCTTTATATTGGATTTGAGAAGCCTATTGTAGCCATAGTGACTACCCACAAAAATTCACAATATCAAAAAAAATTATACATTTTACTACGTTATACTGAGGTTCCTTTGATAAGGTGGCTATGAGAAAAACCAAACTTACGAATATGCGATCCGATATGGATTGGAAATTTAAGATGTAGTTTTAGAGCTACAGCTAGAATAATCAGAGAGAAGCTTTAACTTTATTATTTTAAAGGATGAAAATACAGGGTACTGTTATGACGGAGTGGTCATAAGATAAAATGAATCACAACCATAAGTTAAGGCTTGCCTAAGTTATTAACGATTTCTTAACTCATTAAAAAAAGTACAATTAAAATAATTCCTAAAGAGCGAGACTTAAGAAACCGAGCTAGTCTATGAACCAAGCGACATTTTTAAGCTATATGGATCAAACTTTATTGATGTGATTCATTGAAATTAGAGAAGTTTTTGTTTATAATGCTTATCGAAGACAATTCTCTTATGTTTTCCAAGTCTAAGCTGGTCTTTTGAATTGTTTCTTAATAATAAAAAGCGTTCAATTTTGCAAAGATAAAATTTTGAATTAATTATTACAATTTATTTCATTTTACATTTTATAAACACAAGCAAGAATCACGTTTCAATCCCTTCTGTGAAATAAATCTTCAATCATTAACTTCCACCATTTGTTCTGATGGGTATTTTTTCCACTATTGAATAATTTACCTACCATACTTTATCAATTGATGTAATGAAGGCATTTTAAGATAAGAATTAGAATATTGAAATGATTATAGAAATTAACGAGTTTTGATCTCATTAATGAGATTTTTAATATTTAGATAATTCTATAACTCATCTTTCTTCTTTTAACCGACTATTAATTCTAAAAATAAAGATAAATTCTAATAAGATATATGCTTGATGAATCATAAAATCTTAAATTAATATATTGAATATAAATGATTAAAAAATAGCCACAAAATAGATTGCATCAACACTTTTTTTGTTTAGATTCCAGAAGCATTTCAACTTATAAATAAAAGTATTTGATTGAAACAAGTTAATTAGATTATTTTATATAAGATATTACAAAAGATCTTAAGATATTTAATGGTTCTTGGCTGATGCTCCAAATGAATAGAAATGCAAAATAAGAGCATGGTTAGTAAGATTGTTTATACTCTAGGATTAAGTTTAGAGATAAAATATAAGAATAATAATATTCAATCGTAATTTTTATAGCTTAATCAAGAATTCCAAGAGCCCAATTCTTAGGCATTGATGAAATAGCAAATAAATCAATAGACTTACCTCAATTGATGCCATCCTTAGATGATTTTAACTAGCCCATATGTGAGTTAGCCAAAAAGAGAACTGATAATATCATATTTTATGATAATTTAGGTATTTTCCGTTCACTTATAGTAGCTTTTACATTTAAATACTTTGGAGCTCCAAATTTCAGAGTTCTCAATGGTAGTTTCCACAAGTGACTTATAGAATCAAGGTAAATTTATAAGATTATTAATTATTAATTAGAAAAACAAAGAGCGGACCAGATAGAGAATGGGAAAGAGAGAATGAAAGAGGATTATCATTATACTGAAGAGAATCCTGATAGGTTAATAAGAGAAATATATTAAATGCACTAAACTGTCTATTATGTCAATAACAAACAATCTGACACTTAAATTATTGATACCAGAGCTCAGTTGAGATTTCTTGGTAAAGTCGATATACCAAGAGCTGGCTTAAAAAAGGACATTTTCCCGGTGCTAAGAACATGTTTTTCTATATGTTGATCAATCATGAAACCTAAACTTTCAAGACTGATAATGAGCTTGCTTAGTTGTTTCTCAAGTAAGACTTAGACAATACTTTGAGTACTATCACATATTAAATATTTTGGGGGGGGGAAAGTTTCCTGCACTCGTGATAGTTTCATGCACTTTTTTTATATGTAAAATTTCATAAGTTTAACAATAAATTTTTTTTACAATCCTTAAATTTTAAGATATTTTTTATATCATATACGAACTGCATGAAAATATAGTATTATACATTATATACCATTAAAAGAAATAATTAGAATTTTAACAACAATTGGATAAAATATTTGGAATTTTATTAGTACAGAGAGAACAATATTATGGTTGAGATACAGAAGTCTACTAATATCAGATGAAATCTATATAGTGTGCTTGGATGGTGATTATATTCCATGTTAATAAAGATATTGATTAATTGAAGAATAGATTAAGTAATAATATATAAAAAAATTAGCAAAAAATTTTGTTGATAAATGTGATAAAAATCGAATTCTAAAAATGAAAAAAAATTTAGTGCAGGAAACTAACCTAAAAAATTTTTTTATAATAAACCGGTGCAGGAAACTTTCCCCCCCCAATATTTTTAATTAATAACATATTTTGGATAAGGGTTAACTGCCTGTGTTGTCAATTTGGGGTTAGAACTCTTGTTAAATGAGGAAGAAATAATCATATATGATGACTCTTGGACTGAATATGTATGAAAATATTATTTATTTGTTGAAGGTATATATAGAATTAACATCCAAAACCAGATTTTAAGAAAGGCGGTTTCATTTTAAACAGTAAATCTAATAATATGTGAGTTTAAAATTTCTCATTTTTTATTTTAGTAAACTTGAGGTGCTTGATCAAATTGCAATTGTCAGAGGTATGTATTAATTTTTATTCCAAGTCATTCATTATAATTACCATTAATAGCTTAGAAAAGAAAAGAGAATACGAATATTTACTGAAACACGTAAGTTTATTTTCTATGATATTTATACTATATTCTAAACTTAAACCGATAATAAGCAAATATTTTAGCTTTGAATTACTATCAAATCAGCTGAAAATCTTTTATTTTTAATAATAGCCTGAATTAAGTTAAAATTTAATCAGCAAGTTTTTAACGATAAAAATTCAATGCCACCTTTAAGAATTCCCTAAAAAAGAAAGGAATTTGTGTGGATAGATGCAAATGAAGAAGAATTAAGATAGCAATTCAAGTAAATCAATTTTTTTGTAATTAAAGCTTTTAGAACTTGTTGGATAAAAGATATGGCTTTGACTTGGTAAAAAATTTAAATATTCAGGTGGTTTTCAAAATTAATCAATTTTCATTAACCAAGTAATAATATTAAACATAAATTATTTTGATTTGTCAAATTTAATTAGGTTATGTAAGGCAATCGAGAATTATTGCCGAGCTTTTGTCGATTGCCTTACATTTTGATAATTTTATAAGTATTTATATATAAGTTAGAATTAATTTATTTTAAATATATAATTAGGATGATAGTTTTAATACATAAATGTAATTAAGTTAGTGAATAAAGTTTAGTTCATTTTATAAAAAAGTATTAACTTTTTGATTATACTCAAAAATAATTTACTATATGATATTTTTCAATATTTAATTGACTTATTTTTTTAATTGTACAGTTCTTAATAATGTAATATGCAATGTAATAACTAAAATAAATTAAAATTAAAAATGGAAAGAGTTTTTAGTCATTATGGACTAATATTTACTCATTAATTCAAAATTTACTCAAGCATTTCATCTTTTCAGAATAAATTATTGTTGCTTAAGTTAATGATTTTAAATAATATTTGCATTATACTATATAATGAATATCAACTAAGAATAATATATAAAATTATAGTGAATACTTAGAAATTTTTTTGATAAATACTACTATGTATTATTGATTTTTTAATTATATACAATTGTTCATTAACCATCACTATATTATTAATAAAACCACCTATTTTTTTGCAATTTTTACCAACTCTTTACAGCCAGCTTTGATGTTCCGAAGAGCAAATCCCTCACTTAGGCAAAACTCAAGTACTGCATTCTTGAGTGCACTTCAGGATTCCTAAAAGATTAAAAAGAAGATATACTTACCCAAGAATTCAGTTGTAAACTTTATCGGTTTACTAATTAGACCTAAGGATCTCTATCAAAAAAGACTAGAAGAGGAGTCTGGTAGCAAGATTTCAAATAAGAGGAATAAGTTCTTAAAAAGAGGGCTCAGCTCCTTAATTTAACCAGATGACGAAGATGATCTACCTGTTCTTGTGATTGTAGATTCAGTTGAGAATGTCAGAAACGTATAAAATGCAATTGAAAGAGTTGTTTTAGCAGATGATTCGACAAGATATAAGATAAGAGAAGTACAACTAAGTGTTGCACCTACCTTACAAATGGATGATAGTATGATGACACTTAGTGGTCCACCATTACTTTTGCTTATATTTAACGACTGTGTAGAATTTATTATAGCTATAAGTGGTGATACTATTCATTCTTTTTCATAGTGGTTGAAGTTTAAGATTAGGCATTTTTAGAAAATTATAATAATTTTCAAGCGCATCACCAAGTTTTTAAAGTTGGTAACGCGTTATCAACTTTTAAAAAGTTGGTGATGAATCCATTAATTATATAAATATTAGAATAAGTAATATATACTAAAACTCTCATTATAGCTTATTCATGATATAATGTCTTCACTTTTATCATTTATATATAAGCTAATGTAGCTCTTATCATGTTTAGTAATATATAATCTTTTTATTTAGTATTAATTAGTCTTATTAAAAACATTCCTTTTAAATTTAAGGTTGATTCTATATAGAATTAACACTAATCAATTTGCTTTAGAACTTTGTTCTATTTAGATATTAAAAAAAGTTATTTGTGTATATGACACATTAATTAATAAAAATTCATGAATCAAAAATTATTCTAAAAAAATAATATAAGAATCTATATAGAATTAACAAAAGTCTTAATGTAAAAATATGAATCCTGGACATAAAAAATATATTAATTGACAGAATAGCTGCTTTTAATTTTAATTTAACATATTGAATATAACTAGTAAAATTGATAATTATTATGTAATATTTATAAAGAGTATTAAAGATTAATACATTATATAAATTTTATCATTAAATATAAAAATTCTCAAGTTTTTTAATTTTAAAATTTATTTATAGTATATTATTCATTAAGCTGATTATAAATTAATTAAATGATTAAAATTGTGGTTTTACAAAGAATGTCAAAATAAGAATTTTAACTGATTTTTAAATTAGTGATTAGCAAAAATGAAAATCCCTAATAGTAATCAAAGAAATGTCTTTATATAAGGTACACTAGACAAATATAAAAAAGCTAAGGAGCTTATTGATGAGATTATTAAGGATCAAAGAAGATCAAGTGATCCTCAAATTCATTTTGAAAATGTAAATCCATTTCATGAATTACATCACAAGATTAAAGTTCCAGATAAATTTTTTCGTTTAATCATATGAAAAAATGGAGAATCTAAGAGGTGTTGCTTAAAGAAGAAATACAAAGATTTTCGTTCCATAAAAGAATAATGATCAAGGTCCAGAAGTTATAATCATAGAAACAGATGGTGATCTTCAAAATATCGAAATAGTCACGCAGGAAATCCTTAATCTGATTCAGTGATGAATAAAATAAAATAACGCTAATAGCTTTGATTATTCAAAGAATACTTATGGAAGTGGTATTGCCGTTTATACCAACAGAAGTTATCATCTGATGGTCAGCAATTAAATAACGCAGTGCCTTATTCACTGAAGCAAGAAAGTGGAAGTTATGAAGGCAGTTTAATCACTGATAATCCCATGATTGTCTAAGCAAGCATGCAGTTAACTGGTTGGTGGTAAGTAAATCATAACTAGCCAAATGTTAAGTATCAAATTTACTTTAATATATAATGTTAAGGTGGAGGATAAGGTGGAGCATCAGATCACTCGACAACTGCAACCAATCCTTAATCTTATTCACATAATTCTGCCAATTATGGTTAATAACCAGGCTACAACTACAGCCAATACTATGGTTAATATCCAGGTCCATGTTAGGAAGGTTATGATGCAAACTACTTAAATCAATAATTTGAATAGCAACCATCTCCTTATTATAAATCCAAATTCAGAACAAGCTGTTGCTAAGTAAGCAGAGTCAAGTGCCGGTGCTTAACCAGACTAAGCACACCAAGATTACTATACATAGTAGTACTATCAGTAATACTATGCAGGATAATAGGAAGCTCCAGCAGGCATAACACCTGCTGATTATAATGCTTGTTATTAGCTGCAGTATTATGAAGGAGGAGCTGCTGTCTTTGGTTAGCCCAAACCAAATGCTGAGTAGCTACAAGAACTGCCTTCTTCTACTAACGATGCAAATAGAACTGATGGTATGATTAATTATTGATGATTTAATAACAATATTTAAATTAATGTTTTTTTAAAAAAAGAACAAGTATGAGAGAAGATGAGATAGAAGTGATTTAATTAAAATTAAATGATGAAGGCAATGAATCTTTATCCCCTTTAAAAAGGTAAATTGTTTGATATTTATCTAAATAATTAATATCTATAGACTTCTCAAAGTAAATATATTTCTTAAATTAAAAAATTTACACTCATACTTGCAATTAATTATAATAAAATTGACCATATTAATAAAGAAACTAAATAAATTTTAATGGCTTAATTTTGTATTTAAAAATACTTAATTGAAGTTAACTTTTTTAAAAAACTTTTATATATCAAGGCCCGTTTCTATTAATAGGCTGTCGCTTTGGCATGTGATCTCTTGAATTCTAACTTCTAGTTTACTTTTTATGAGCAGTGGGTTTACTCGGCTACTTAACAAATATCAAGTTGACTTGCCTTGGATTCCCAATAAATTAAAAAAAAATAACTTGAATTTCCTAAATTAGTTTTTATATTTTATTTGTAGATTGAGTTTACCATTATCGTTTACTATGATTTATAGTTTAGATTCTTTCTTTTTTTTCTATAAAGAAGGAGTTATAGTAGTTCTTTCCCCAGGGCCGCCTCGTTTATCATTTCCTTATTTATTATTGTTAGGTGTAGATGAAAAAACAATTAAAATAAATTAGAATCTATTTAAAGTTCAGCTCTCGACTTTTTATTTGCAGAATATACAATTGATACTTCCATTGGTGGATTGGGGAAACTTTAATTGAAGACAAGCTTCTTTAGGCCAAAGCCCTAGAGTAAATAATTTACGAAGTTTTCATTGAAATCTTCCTCCCATTCTTTACATCTCAGATTAATGAGTCTTTCCCAGACAGTATCCTCTTTAAACGATTCAGATGTAATTGGAGCTTCCATACCAAAAATTCTGTTAAAAACCACCCCCTTAACGAATTAAGGAGTTTCCCTGTTTTTTGTAGGAAAATGAGGAGGTATCAGAAAATCTTTTTATGCTTTCCAATTCAGAAATTTAACCATTTTCATCAAATCTTATTCAAGGAGATTTTTTCTCATTAATCTCTTTCTTTATATTTTTAAGCTTAACCATTTTAATTATTTTACTTAAATCGTAAAGTTGTAAAACTTCATCCTAATAGTATTTCAAGAAAATCAAGGAAAACTTATAGAAAATGTCCAATCACCAAGGAAAAACTAGTCTTAGATATGATGATTTTCTGTAATTGGTATAATATTACTGAACAGTGCGAAATTCCAATCATTACATACATTTCAATTAAGATGTTCTAACTAGAGAAGTGATAATAAAGTTTTTCAAGGTGCTCCATTTAGTAAAAATTAAAAAATTTACCAAGAATTAGAAATTAATCAAGTTTTTCTCTATATTATTAAATTATATATTAACTAATTAAATAATTAAAAGTGCACTCCAACCCAAACGAGAGAGTAATTTGAGTAAGAGTGCGATAGAGTGTGAATTTAATTATATATTTAAAAATCATTGAAATATGACATTTCATTTATTAAAGATTGTATATAGTATAAATAAATAAGTTAGTATTATATATTTTACAATTTTTTAGCTATTAAAATTAATAATGTTTAAAAATCAAGCATTTTATAAGTATGAATTATAATTAAACAATACAGATAATAAATTAAATTAAAATTAAATGATGGTTATTACAAACGAAATGTCATATTTCAATGATTTTTAAATATATAATTAAATTCACACTCTACCGCACTATAACTCAAATTACTCTCTCTTTTGGGTTGGAGTGCGGTTTTAATTATTTAATTAGTTAATATATAATTTAATAATATAGAGAAATACTTGATTAATTTCTAATTCTTGGTAAATTTTTTAATTTTTACTGATTAATAGCTCATTTGTCTTTAAGCAGTAAAGTGCTAATTTAAATTTTACTTTTTTAATAAATGCTCTGCAGAACTAATTATTCTAAGATTTCACTCGTGCCACTTTCTACAAGTTGAGTAAAAATCTTAATTATTTTGTTCTTAATGTCTCTTGGTTTTTAATGTAATCCTTTTTAGTTATATCTAATTTATTATATTACTCTAACCCAAATTTCCCTATGTTACCATAGGCCATAGGCGTGCAGTTAAAGAATATTAGAGTTTAATTTAAGCAACCATTATGGTATCGCAAATTGTTGGATTATTTGAACTCGTAAAATTTTAATAGAATGTTTTTTAATTATATTTACTTTGGTTCTCTTGAAAATGTAAGTTCAATATCTATATCAAATATTTAGCTTATCTAAATTTTATCTTCCTTCCACTTCCTTTATTTTGCTAAGTTCTTTTGAATTATTTAAAAAGATTGTGAATTTTAATTGAGCTTAATGAGTCTTTTCTATCTCATTTTTATATTTAATTGCTATAATTAATGATTTATTGCTTTTTAAATTGGTGAGAATTTTGTTAGCTAATGCTATTAATTTGGCTTCTTTATTAGAAATTTTTTTTTCTTCTATTCTTAATATGAATTTATTGCCTTTTACAAAATATAAAACAATATGCATTGGGGAGGTCCTGCTCCCTTTTTAAACCCGTTTCAATGCAATTATCTACTGTCCTTCTTAGATTATTTTGTTTTTTATTTTTACAGTTCCTCAATAAGCTAAACTATTTTGCTTAAATTTCAGTGTATTCAAAAGGTTTGTCATTCTAGAAGGGCATATATTTTTCTACCAAAAAATATCAACGAATATTTACGACTTTCTGTTCCTTGCACTTCAGTATTGATATCTTTAAATATTCAAACAGTATGCACTAAACTCATCATGATACCTGTCGATTAATAGCTAGCTGTTCACTTTAGTGACCTCAATTTTGTTCACAGTGTTTTCCTCCATTATTTTTTAAGGTGAGAGTTAATCATTTTTTGTTTAGTGTTACGCATTTCTGGGTGTTGTTCACCTTAGCATTTCCTTAGAACTGCCAGACTTATTTCCTTTACTTTAAGTATTGAGGTAAAATCACGATGTTTAACCAGTATTAACATTTTCGCTAATAGTTTTCTGAGGCTTCATTTTGTCACTCCTTTCCCGTGAAATTCATCTTAACCTATATTCTTGTTGAAGTTAGATTTCGAAATACTTTTAGTACATCATATTCATATAAAAAACTCTCTGAATCTTCTTCTAATTATATATGCGTTTCCACGCTTTTAATGTTAATTTTCGAATTTTCTTGACTTCTTTCATATTTAAATAACTTATGATAAAATTATAGCTTATTATAGAATTCTAAAATTTTTTATTGTTTGTTTTCCTTGATGCTCTCACTCTCTCGCCGTTATTGTAAACCCCATTAATTGGACATGTTTGTATCAAGCTTCGTAAGCCTCTTGACTAAATAAAAGAATCCCTTTAAATTATTTCTGTCAAATCAATGTTCCATGTCTTATAAAGGTACGTTTCACATTTGCTTAATGTCATAGTATATACTATTCCCATTTTTTATGTCGAGTTTAACTGCCCATTGTGGTAATTTTTTATCCCATTACATTGATATAATTTCTCGAATCTATACTAACTTAACCTTCTATAAGTAAGTTTGAGTCTTTACACTTCAACTTTCTTGCTTCCTTACATCCGAAATTCCATTAATTTTTAATCTTTCACTTTCTTGTTATTTTAATTTTCATTTCACTTGTTCTAATTTATGATCTGCTAGGCAAAATTTTTCAAGTTCCCATTTTAATGTATCTTTATTTGAGAAACTATTTGGTTACCTTTTGTATAGTTCTCTAATCCATCATAAATTGATTCTCATACTTTTCTTTCTGAGTATTTTACTTACTCAAATTTCTATTTTAGAAATGAAATTACCCATTAATATAATCCTTTATTTAACGCATTTTAATTCTATTGTTTTTATAATGAAAATAAACCTGTTTAAGAGTTCTTTTTACTTAGCTATTTTGTAAGTTGGTATGTGAACTGAGATAATGTGTAGTATTTAGCCTTTTATATTCAGTATATTCCTAGCTAAGAATTTTCTCGAAATTTTTATTGTCTTTTTAGCATGTTCTTTATTCATAGTAATATCTCCTCAATTTTTTGACTGTTGTTTCAGTTATGTTAAAATATCTCATTTCGATTATTCGCTATAGTCCCGTTTCCACTAGTTCTATGAAATCGGTCTTCTTTTCCTCAATTTATATAAGCATATAAACATAATTTAACTTAGAATATAGTCCATTAACATTTGACAAGCAGATTTTTGGTTCACTCTTCTATACTGGCATCTTTGATTTGTTATTTATGGCATATGTTCTATTTTTGCTTCTTTGCTGCTCAGCGTATCATTCATTTCTCTCAAATCATCCTTGAGCTTGACATTAAGTTATAGTAATGGAGGCGTGGTTGTTTTTTATTGGTAATAAAGAATTTTCAAGTTATTATAGCTATTATTTTTTATCATAAAATTTTGATTTTATCTTTGACGTTGATTCACTTTGTCTTTCTTTTTCGAAAAAATAAAGTTTTCTTGCATTGACTTCTAAGATAGTTCCTCATCTTTTGTTTACACTAGTAGTCTTCTCATCTTGGCTTCTTTTGGTTCTTTGCTTCCTTTGTTCTCCGCTGTTTCCTTCATCTATTAGAATTCCTTTTATATAATTTTTTTAAAAATTAATTTTATTCATATATAATTTCAATAACAAAATTTAATTTACACTTCGTATATATTCAAATTTTGAATTATCATTAATTTAATACTTTCATTATTAATAGAAATTTTAAAATAAACAAAAGCGAAAAATGGAAATAACACAGAGTTTTGTAATGAGATGATGCATAGCTACATCTTTAATTGGCATCACTTTATAGACGATAAGATTATAAGTTCTTGAAAGATAAAGCAACGTTGTTCATATTCCTGGTCTTCAATACATTGTAATTCAAAATGCACCTCTCTTCAGAATTGCTGATTCAATTATTGCAGCATAAGGAAAATGAGTTAAGATATTTGTATTAAGCAAAGTTAGATGCAATTTATAGTTGCTTGAGTTACCGAAATCTCGTAGGGGAGTAAATTTTGTACACAAAATTTAGCCTTAATCCAAATGGATGCTGAAGGTACAGTTTTTAAAAAGACACTTTCCACAAATAAATATCAATTGCCACAAAATACTGATACTACCATGAGTAACTAGCTCAGGAGTGACTAGTTGTCTATGGCAAAAGACATTCCTGCAATTCTTCTTGAAGAGTACAGAAGAAACCTAATGTATCTAAACATTTTTTGAAGTGTTATAGTCACTCTCCTCAGTGTAACTATTTACAATACCTGAGAAAACTTTCGAGCCTAGTTTAATTTCTTAAAGCATAAATAGTAACTAATGACGACTACCATTGACTCTTGTATCAGTAGATATCACATTATCTCCCATCAAGAACATTATAAATATCCGAATCATAATTACTTAGTTAGTCCTGTAGAAGTTGCTCATGGGGTTTTCAATGCACTGTGTATCCTGATTCTATTTTGGGAATTGAGCATTTTAAATAACCTGATTACACATTCAAAAGAATCTAGGTTGAATAAAATTTGGGCAAAGTTTACTCCCAGTATTGCTATTTTTTGGCTCGAGTAACTTTTGACATATAGTATCTCGTCAGTTGTCATCTATTAGAGGCAATATCCCTCAACATTGCGATAGAATAATGTGAATAAGTACTTAAAAGTTGGCCATCTATTCCCATTGAAATCCATCCTGCCCGGTATTTCTGACGTCAGTTACTAATTATGTAATGAGTAAAAATTTTGCATTTCTCTAATTTTCTTATGATGAAACTCCTCTCAGTTACAGGACTTTCATCATCTCATTTATACATTGAGCTTAACCCATTTTTTACATATTTATTATATTAAAATTTATTTCAATTATGAAAGTATTATCAATAAAAGTAAATTAATTTATATGTTTATTATATGAATCAACTTCTAAAAATTAAAAATATTATAATTTATTATAATAACCTTTATAATTTTTAGTTATATTAAAATCATCTAGTGTAAAATTATGATGGAAAATTAATTAAAAACAATAATTTTTAAAATTTCGTATGTTTCTTAGAATTCAATACTATTCTATTTTAAATTGATTATATTAACAATTTGCTTAGCATTATATTCAATTTTATTTGGAAAATTTTATATAATTAAATTGAGTAAATATAATTAAAATTAGAAGATATTTTAAAATAACTTTGTCATTTTGTATAAAACAGAATTAATTATAATTATTAATTTCTTTCATTTAATAAACACAAAAAGAATAAATAGACTATTCAATTAAAGACCTTAAATTAAAAAATATTTTTATCAAATTTAAGGTAATTAGGAACAATTTGAAATTAGTAATCAAATAGATCCCATAATTATACTATTTTAATAATTTTATATTTTTATATATCAATAACTAATCTTAATAATTTATAAATAAATAGTGGTTCAATTTTAATTTCCAATAATTTAATAATTTTCTTAAAAAATAAATAAATTATTAAGTTGGATACTTCAGACTTTTTTAAAAAAATATAGCTAAAAATTAATATCTATTTTTCTAATTAAAACTTAAAGAATAAATGTAATTAATTTATAATATATTTATGTAAATACTTTTAAATTTAACTTGGTGTAATCTTTCAATTTCAATTCAATACATTTAAATTAATTTTGAGAGTATTTCATAAAAGTAAATTACAATTAATTTTATGAGTAATTTTTTTCTCAAATACTAAAATCGTAGGTAGCAAAAAAATATAAAATTAAATGATGCCAGAGAGCTGCTCTTATGTCTTTATGTTTATCTTTTGAAAAATATTTAAATAATTTTATGATTTACAATTAATAATAAGAATTAGATAATTTAAATGAAATTAATAAGATATAATCAATAATGGAAAGGTGTTTGAGTAGAAGATGCAGTGTCTTTTATTTAATGTGAAATTAAAACTAGATTTTTAAATTTTTATTGGACGTACCTCATTTGACAAGGGGTGGGGTTACAGTTCTTTTATAAACAGGTAAAAAGATAATGACTGAAGGAGAATGATTATGATTAACAACAAATGACAAGTAGAATATTTCAAAACAATAACTGTATTTTGAAGTTCATTTTTACTTATCACAATAATTATAATTTTATATACAAAATTTTCATCTCAATTTAACTTCCCTTATTTTTATTAAAATTAACTAATTCAAATTTTCAAAAAAAATAAGTTGATTGTGTACATTTTAGCTTTTTACTTTCAAAATTTATATAGATCATGTAATTTTTATTAGATAAACCTTAAGTAAAATGAGTTTAATTTATTTCATTATTTTTAAGCATTTATACAAGTGTATATTCTTCATCATTTTCTAAATTAATCTATAAATCTTATTTAAATCGCAATGAGTATTTAAGATGCCTAACATACTAATATTAAAAAATGAATAAAATGTATTGATAAATTAAATAAACTTTTTAAGGTATCATCTGATAATTCAATAAAGTACTGCAAATCTAATAATAAAAAATATTATTCATAACTTCCCAATTTTGCATCATAATTTTGAATATAGATTAATTAAAAATAGTTGTGACAGCTTACAATTAAGATATCACAAATACTAATCGATTACTGTTAAAATCAATAATTTACGCTGTAAAGAATAGAAGACAATATAATATAAAGTAAAGCATATAAAAAAAAGTGATGCATTTTTTATCTAATAACTGATAAATTGCAAAAATAAAATACAAAAATCAAAAAATATATAATAGAAACTAAATTATATTTAATTTATCAAATATTCTTAAAGAAATAAAATCAATTTATTTCTTAATAGCTTAAACATAAAAAAAATAAATATCCTTAAAAAAAATTATTATCTAATAAATTAAACTATGTTTTAACTTCACGGACAGAGGAGTTTATATGATATAAGATTTAAAAGAGAAAAAGAATTATGTCTCATCGGATAAAATATCAATTATTAATACAATATTTAAATTTTGTAAAAATAATTATAGATTTTACGTACAAAAAAAATATCTCAGAGCCATTTAACATAAATAATTTTATTTATAAGTTTTAATATAATTGAAAAGGGATTTTAATCAATAAATAAAGATAATCAATCCATTTGATCACTAGTGTTTCATGTCGATTCTAAACGAATAGAGTAGAAATTAAAGAGCGTTTCAATAAACAATCATTGAACTTTGGATATCGTTATCAGAATTTATTGTAAAATAACGCATAAAAAGCCCATCAAAAAATTTATTCTCTTTGAAGATTATATTCTATTAAACGTTTTTATCTTTTTATTATTTATATTTATTTATCGATTTTAAAGTGCTTTAATTCTATATTTTTGTATTCGCTTTTTTATTTAGTTCTTTTTCTTATTATTAATATTAAATCCTTATTTTTAATTATTTTTATTCTCAACATATATAATAAAGATATAATTATATATTTTTATTATTTTTTTCTTTTTTATCTTTGTTTTTTATTATTTATTCATAAAATCTTTTTTAGGAAAAGCAAAAACATAAATTAAACTTTAATATTTGTTTTAATTTCATATCACTTCTGTTAATCTTATAAGCCGTCATTTCTTAATTAATTAAGGTATTAGTCTTGACATTATTATTGATTATTTCTAAATAATTGCTTTCATACCCAAAACCTACAACAATCAACTTACCACAAGTTTTTTTTCTTCTAATAACATTATATTTCTTTAGATTAAATGTTTTTTAGTAAATTAAAAGTTCTATATAATCTATATGTTTGAAATAATCTTTTTTTTTTATTTTTTGTAATATTTTTATACTTATTTAAAGTTTGTAATAGCAGCTTTTTTTAATAAATTTTCTTAAAAAGCATTTATAGAAAATGTTCTTACGTACTTCATTGTTTATTTCTTTATTGCAAAAGTTTATATTATATGATTAATTTATTAATTACCTTCTACATCGAATTTATAAAATACTGAAAGCATTAATGATTTAAAATTGTCTTTTTATTATTACTTTAAGATTTAGCTGCTTTGGTTATTTCAAAAAGAATAAAAATAATCTTGAATAAATTGTAGGTTGTTTTAATTTGAGATAATTGATGGTCTCACAAAGATAATATAACCGATACTTATTTTGGTTAGCATAATGCATTATATAAAATTAAATACAAACATGTTCATGTATTCCAATAGATTTAAAATATTGATCTTTCCAAGATTATAACACCACTTAAATTATTTTTTAAAAAAAGAAGAATTATAATCAAAATAAGTAACTCTATCACCGTAAATTCCTCATTTATAATAAAAATGAGCGATTATCATGTCAATTATCAATATTTGTAATTAAATCTTAGATAAACACAATTATTATAAAAAATTAAATGCTTCAAAATTTTTAATATTGCTTATTTTTGGAATTTTAACATTTTTATGAAATATTTCTCAAAATGCTTAATTTAATTTCCCGATTAATAATAAATTAAGATTACACACCTTAATGCCTATTCTTTTTAAGCTGATCTTTATGAATATCTATTAAGTAATTTATTAAAGCATATCTTTTTAAAGGAAAACTTTTAGTATTAATTCATAATTAATTATATAAAATTCAATATTTATAAAAATAACTTTACTCCATAAAAATAAATAGAATATTTATAAATTACTATAAAATATATAAAATTATTATCATGAAATTTTCATTTTAAGAATATGATTTAACAAATATTTTTATAAATGATCCTTTTTCTAATTTAAATAAGAAAAATAAAAACTTTTTATGACTTCTAAACTTCGCTACTCTATTTGAACATCGAGTTTGTAATAAATTGGCTCATTAATTATGTGATAATTTAGGAGTAAAAATTAACTTATGAGTGGTTAAAATTTACTCCTACATTATTATCAAAATGCTTTTCTCTAATAATATGCTTGAACTGATCAAATGAACTTTGAGAAAATACAAATATTTAAAATTATACAAAATTTTCAATATAAAAAGGTTAGAAAGGCAAATAATCTAATTAAATTATTCAATACATAAAAGTCAAGAATGTAAACAAATTAAACTAACCTTAATGAGTCAGTATTTGATGTGATCATGGCATATGCAGTGAGCGAGATTGAGGAATAAAAGGATTACATTTGCACCTACTGCTAATAGCCTTATGCCACGCCGTAAACCAGAGCAAACCATTGGATTAAATCTGAAAATGCAGCTTATTTCACATTATTTAAAGAGTTGAAGACCTACTATTAAATCTGGAATGCTTGGGGTGTTTCAAGACTTTCCCTTAAACTTTTAACTGCAACACATGAAAAAATGTTCATTAGTTGACAAATCGTTAATCAAAAATAAACAGAGACTCTATGACGAAAAGGAAATAGATAGATGGAACTATGGCGAAATGAGATCATTAAAGTAGATACAAGACCCAAAATAATCAGAGCTAAGAGTGCCAGAGTTCATTTACGAAGTTAAGGGCGGATATATCTGTTAAGCGTGGATAAACTATTTCAGATAATAATTCATACATGGGTTGCCAATAAAACTTCAATCAGATGTGAGAAATGACTATTTATGGGAGAATTTAATTGCTGCAATGTTAAAGGTGGTGGGCGCTCTATTTATGATAGTTGTCTAAGACAATCCATGGAAAGGGTAAAAAGCACTCCCCTATGAGTATCTGTCAAATAAAAGCTTGAGATAAATTCCACTAAATTAAATTCAAGAAGAAGGGATCATATTCTACTGGACGCTTTTCAATACTTAGAAGGAAGGATTTAAAATTTTATAAGAATAAGGATATGAAGTCGTTAAGGTGCTTGAATGGGTTAAGCTGACAAATAAAGGAAACCTAATTAACAGTATAAACCCAGAATACTCAATAGAATATTGCTTGATTGGCATTAAAGGCAGCTTGTATGAAAACTTGATAAAAGATATTCCAGATTAAATAATTGCAGAGAGGAGACAACACTCAGAGAAACCATAGGAATTTTGGAGCATGATTAATTTATTATTTGGAGAAGAATACAGATTAGAGATTTTCACAAGATCCAACTCAGAGAAAATGAACACAGTTCACATTGGAAATGAAATAAAAGGGGAAGAAGCAATGAGAATTACTAAATTTATTTGAATAATAAATTAACTAAAATTATTAATCTAACAAACTCAAAATTAATAAATAAATTTTTTAATTAACTTAAAATGTTTGAGATTTAAACTTAGATTTGATTAAACTTTAAATATGTTAATTAAGTTAATTGTTCATTTAGTTTAATCAGGGGTTTTGTATCTGACAATTATAAGTAATCTCTTTAAGTTTATTTTTTTTAGACATTCATGGATTTATAAAATCAAATATTTAGGGGTCAAATCTTTTTTAGGTAAATGGCATCTTTAGCATGGTTAAGGCAACTGAAAAAACTTTTCCTAATCCAATCAAAATTACTAGTCAAAATCTGATGCGTCAGACTTTTTATAAATTCTTCTCTACTAGTTGACTCAAGCATCTATGGTCTATCCTTCTTAATTGCCGCGAAGAATTTTTCTATGGGAGCCAAGTGAAATTAATAAGGGCCCAGATACATCACGGAAATACATAGCAATCT
This sequence comes from Oxytricha trifallax, assembly GCA_000711775.1. NCBI lineage: Eukaryota > Ciliophora > Spirotrichea > Sporadotrichida > Oxytrichidae > Oxytricha > Oxytricha trifallax. Next base: position 47,972 of record ARYC01017334.1, read on the forward strand.
AAATTTTTGAAGGGTTACTATACTTTTGTGATAAGTTGCGTTGTCTAGAATAAAAACTACATTAGATCGCCAATTCGCCTAAGTTTTATCTAGATAGTCAATAATCTAAAGTATAAAGTAAATCACTGTACTGCTATTATTCTTTCCAATATTAAGTGTGAAAAAAACTCTTCCATCACATAGTACTGCGGCTATCATATTAACACCGTATACTCTTACTAGTGAGTCATTGTAATTTCTCGAGCCTTTTTAACTCCAGCTTTTTCTTATATTAGATTAATTTTAGATACTACTTTCGTCAATATTGATCAAAAGTTTGTCGTCATTCAAATACTACACAAAGTTATAGGCTGCAATTTATCTTTGCTTTAAGCAATCGTTGCTATTAGTTCTTCTGTCAATCATATACACTTTCTTATATGCAAAGCCTAAATCTTTCGTCAAGGTATTTCTTATTTGTTTTGTTGATATTTTTATTCCAAGAGTTTGATTTAAGTTCTATTGAACTTGTTTAGCAGATTGTATTTGCGTTTTATTTAACAAAGCAGAGTTTATAATTTATTTGATTATTCGTGCTTTGAAAAGTCTTTTATTGCTTAAGCTTTATTTGTCTTAGTCAACTTTCTGTGAGCTAATTCCAATAATCTTATCTAACATGTATCAGGTCAGTTTAAAGCGTTTCATTAACTACTTTTTAGAGCACCTATGATTATGAAACAAATCCAGAATTTTTTCAATATTTTACGTCTCAGTAAATTGCTTTGATTCTTAGTATTATTTGTTTACTATGACCTATTAATAAAACTTTTTATTATAAATATGAATAAATAAGCAACTTACAAAGCTTGAATCGTCGGTTAAATGTACTAAATAAGGATTTTGTAAAATTTCTTTTTTATAATTAATATTTTAGCTTTATTTTCTTCTTCTAAGTCTATTTTCTCTACAGTCAGAGCTTTATAGTTGATTAATAAGCTGTATTGATTTATCGATTTATTCAGAAGTTAAGGCATTTAATTCCTAGCTATCAGTGTTATTCGTATTAATTATGCGCCTTGGATCAACAATAACAGTTGTATATGTTTACCCATCAATTCTCTCTACAAGGGTGTCCTCAAGTGTCCTAATTTTTGATTAAGTTAGGGAAACTAATTATAAATTTTCTATATCGTAAAGTCCAGGCACAATAAGGCAAGTAGTCTTACAAAGTACTATTTCATCTACAGAATCATTTCCATCATTTGCAATACTATTTGAATCTTCAAGGAAGTCATGTTCTGTAAAATTCAAAGTATTTCCTGACCCTAAAAATTTTCTTATGTCTTATTGCTTATATGAGTCCTTAATATTGCTTTCCATTATCTATTTTTAAAGTTATAAAAATTAATCATAAAATTATTTCTATATAGATAAACTACTATCTGGTAGAGTAATTTAGTTAGCTTCTAATTAGTTTATATTTAATAGCATAAATTAATTAACTACTAAAATTTCTTATTTAAGTCCTAAGTATTAATAATCAATAACTATTAATTTGACAAATGAACTTAAACAATAGTTTACAAGAAATACATGCCAGCCAAGTGAGGAATAAAATTGGGTCTAAGAAAGAGCTGTATGATTTTTTAACTTAAGAATGTGGGGCGTATTTGCCCAAAATGAATTGCTCTAACATATACTTTTTTCGAAGCATTTTAACTGGAGAAAAGGAGGTAATATTTTTATTTGTAAATTTATATAGTACTTAAAGCGAAGTGATGTGATAGTTTCAGCTGTTCCACAGATTGAAGGACTCACATCAGATGACTTTCTCTCATATGCTGAAGGCAAGCCATCACTTTTGAAATATTTCCCCGACTAAATGGATTGGCTGCATTTAGACAAAAAATTGATTACAGATATTCTGCTCTCCTTAGATACTGATGGAGTAAACAATATGATACAAAGTGCTAAGGAATAGCGAAGGCAAACACTCGACACATCTTAAAACAACCTAGTTCACATGAAGCCTCAATTCATAGAAGCTCTGAATAATTCTATTTCATTTAGTGGTAAGCTTATTATTTAAGGTCATTGTTATTTAGTAAGCAAAGGAAGGTCAGCGTATTTACTCAAGCAGAGCACAAAGAGGAAGTCAAGATAAGTTGAGTAAGAGGAAGAAAAATGCTGTCAAAATCTTGGCCCTTAGTCAAAGTAAAAATTTATGGAGTAGAACCAAAGAGTAAGGAATGAAATTAATGATCTAAGAGGCTAGGTCGATGAGCTTGTCAACTATAAACAGTTGGTTATGCAGCTTCATTAAGGCGGCATCATTGACCAGGAGGGGAATCCTTTAAACTCATTGCCTAGTTAATAGAATAATAATTTTATGATATGAGTGAATTTAATTAAGAGATAAAATTTTTAATTCTTAGCCATTTAAAGAATACTTATACCTCTTAAATTAAAAATTTTCAAGTTTTTTATCTTTATCATGAACAGATAATTTAGGAGTAAAAATTAACTTGTATGGGGTTAAAATTTACTCCTCATTATAAAAACCTAAATATATAAAATTCAAGCTTGCTTAATCGATGTTTTAAAAACAAAGTCATCGATATTGAAACTCTTACAAAATCTTACAAAGTCTTACAAAATTATAAAACTCTTACAAAGTCTTACAAAAATATTCGTGATTTCAGGAATTTGAAGAAAGTTCTTGGATCATATGAACTTAATTAAGCAACACACTATGACTTTACTGAGGATGTCGAAACATTCAACAATACTATAAAATTCTCTGAACCATTCACTAATTATAAGATAGTGTGCATTTGTGAAAGTTTATACAAAACTTATAAAGATCTCGATAAAACTTAATTTTTAACCTTTTTTAATTTATTTTGTAAGACTTTGTAATATTTTTGCAAAATTTGCGTTTGTGATTTATACTATTAATTTAGTTAAGAATAAAAGTTAATTGAATAGAAATAGTAAATTAAAACATTTTTAAACTCAAATAATAGTAACAGTAAATAAAATAGAAGCATTGCAAGTATGAATACTTCTATATTTATCAACAACTTTAAGTATAAATAGACCGATATAATACAATTAGATAACAACAAGCATGGGCAAGTTATCTAATAAGAAGTCAAGCAAGAAGCTCCAATAAGTGGCAATTTTTAACTAATCCCAAGAAGATTCGGGATATACTGCAGAGTTTTTTAATGAGGAGCAGCTCACGGATCTTAGGTGCGAAAAGTAAAGAAATAATATTTTAGAGCTCCTTAAGAAGCAAAAGATTATTGGGTAAAAATCGTACAAGCAGGTCAAAGTATAGCTTCAAGAAAAATTTGGACCCGCAACAATTAAGATGCACAAGGAGTGGCTGATCAATACATTAAATGCCAGAAAATCAGAAACTAAAAGCAATACACCGTCTAAGTCACAATTATAAAAAAAAAAGAATGCCCAAAAGCAGAGCTAAATAGCAATTACAAAACAAGATAAAAGACCCTAAATAAATTATGAATAATTATCGGTAAGCCAAATAGAATCAATCCATAGCTAGAGCTAGCAATTTGAGGCATAATCATTATCTACAAACTAGAGACTCACAGAAGAGGAAGACCCGGACTCCTAATCAGATACCACCTTCCCTGAATTGAATCAAATAGATGAGCTAATCTCAAAAAAGTTCGAAGAGCTGACAAAAAACTCAATGAAGGATCTATATGATAGACTCCTGATTAAAGTGCCTGATATCCTTGAAACAGATGTCCTGGTTAAGCTCACTGATTAAGTTGCTGAAGTGTTCATTAAGGTTCAAGAAGTTGAGTAAAAGTTTAGAAACATTGAAATACCATCGGTTTAAGAACTAATTAGTTAGGGACGAGAAGAAATCGAATGAACGTTTTAGATATTAGTCTCAGATATCAAGAATGTGGCACCCACAATTGGAGTTGCGACCCAGGAGTCGTTGGCCAACCATGTTAAGAGAGTGCATGAGCAAATATAGGCTCTCACAAAATCCATCGAAAGCGCTGATAAAAGCATAAGAGAATTGTCTGAAAGGTATTCAAGTTAGGTGGAAATTACAGGCCAGTATTAATCTAAGTTGAACAACCAAAATGAAATGGTGGAAAAGAATATGAAAAATGTGATCGAATAGGTTAACAAGATTATAGTTGACCATAAATAAGGCGTTGCTGACAACTTACACACGATAATGGAAAATTTAAAATCTGTGATTAATAGGGTCTCTAAAGTTGAGAAACTTGATTAATAAAGTTAATGTTAACAATTATAGTAACAATCACTTTTAAATAAACAACAAGATAAGAGCCAAAATATTCAATAACAGTTGAGAACTGAGGAGAAAAACAAAAATGATAATCAAGATACTGAGCTGACAATCAGCAAATATAATGAAGGTAATTTAAACATACAAATTATTACAATCCCTCTTTCAGGTGACGGTTAAAATTTTTCTTGCAGCTTTTCTAACTTTAACTGATCGAAACTATTGAATTCGTACTTGGTACTTTTATCACAATTCTATCTAGATTTAGAGATAATTCTGTTTAGAATTTTTGGGTGCCTTTGAGTGCTTCCTGAACTAGCTTTTGTGGAAGAAAATGAATCAAAAAGCATTTATAGAACAATGTTCTGAACTCAGTTAGATATAGGCTAATTCCAAATGAATTTGACAATCTACGTTGAAACAGCTGAAGACATTGAAGATGAAGAAGACTCTAGTCACCTCCAATAAAAATTTTAACCGTCACCTGAAAGAGGGAATAGATAACAAAACATATATTCACGACAGAGAAAGGAGAAAGTTCATTAATATAGTTGAATAATCTGATTTAAAGAATACAATTTGACCAACATTTATTACAATCTACTTACTATTACTTTAAAAACTTTCTTACGCCTTCATCATCTGATTACTCATGGGGTTTTGGGGTTTATTAATTTTTAAAAGATATTTAATATAAGACCATCGATAGGTATGGTATGGCCTAAAATATCTATTTCTTTTGATTGAGAACCAGCGATTAATTTTAATATTTATAAATTATTCATTTTTTAATAATCACTTTAATATAATTAATTCAAAGCCCTCAGTAATACAAAATAAGATTTATATTCTTTACAATTTCTTTTATTGTACTTTAATTTTAAAAATAGATTTTAAAATTTTTCAATTAATTAAAATACTAATAAATGAGCACAGTTCTATCATACATAGTACTTCAAGGTAAAGTAAAATAAAAATTATATTTAATATTTTATAGATTACTTTTTTAAAATACTTTCACTTTTCGTAGAAATTACAGATGCATCTTCGACAAGGATTAAAAAGACTAAACATAATCTTTAAAAGTTAATATCAAACTAGATATTAATTTTCAAATTGCTTATATGAATGGAAATACTGTGATTTTTATCGAACAAGCATACTGCTTCACAAAGTTTAAAAGCTTTAGATAATTTAAGAAGTTTCTCCTAAAAAACAATAAATATACAGCTATTTTATGTCTGCAATTATTTTTGCTTAAGTTAATAACTATCAATTTTTTGGCAGATTATTTTTACTTTACTAATTTTATCTCCAAATTTTATTGAGTTGTATTTTATCTGAATTATAAGTTTGCTTTTTTAAGTCAGTTATCAAAACTTAAAAATAAATAATACTTTGGGAACAGGAACATTATCTGGAAAAATAACAATTTAATTTTATAAGGAAATGAGTCCTGCTAAAGAAATTAATATCTATTAATTAATAAAACCCAATGGATGAAAAATCAATTTAAATAATGAGCGAAATTAATAGAAAACAAATAAAAGAAAGATATAATTATGATTATGATTGTAACTATTAATAAATAACAAACTTAATTTTCGATATTTTCAAATCTAAGAGTTTAGGGTTTACTTTTACATTGTTTGATGCATCTTGTTCATTATTTCAATTTACTGTAGCAATAAGTATTATTTTCATCATGTTATTTTTATGAATTATTTGCTCTGTTTTTATCAAGTTAAAGTTGTTTTGATTCTTTAGGAGGTCATCCAAATAAAATTTTAACTTAATTTGGAGGTGAGGTATAATCATTTTTAATTTTATGTTATTTTGGATTTCTACAAAAAAGAAAAGTAATACTAAAAATTTCTCCCTAATAATTTTAAATTATATTAATGGAATTTATGACATAATATAAATAAGTAGGACTATTGATTAGTTGTCTTGCTATCAGACTTCAAATATAAACAAGATGGCTTATATTAAATTAAAACCCTATTTATTTTGTCTAATTTTAGAACAACTGTTTAAAGTTAATAGTTTTAAAATAAAAAAGTAAGTTAATTACTTTTAAAAAATCACTTTATACTAATACTCTATAATGAAAAATTAACAAGTAGAAATTTTCCCCTTATTTAACATAGGAGAAGTAATTTAAAAAATAAGGGACCCATTTTGAAGAATAATTAATTAATTCTAATATATTAAAAACTTGATACATTTTGCTCTGTTTTATTTTGATTTTAATTTAATAAGCGAATTGTAATTAATATATAATAAATTTTTAATATCTTGGGTTTATGATAAATCAAAGTATTTTTAAATCTCATCATAATTCTTGGTTATCTATTATAAAAGTGATATTTTGATTTAATTTAATTGTTATATGCAATCAATTAAGATGTATAACAATTAAAAAATGATTTACATTTTTACTTCACAAAATTAATTACTTATAGAAATGATAATAGTTTAATATTCATAAAACAAAAATAATTAAGCTATTATCAATATTATTAATATGCTTAATATATTTGTAATTAGCATTTATTTGATAATTCTTTAAATTAATTATAAATTATTGTTTAAACTTATTAAGAAATAAAATTAATTTTACAAATATCTTTAGTCTGATCAAATGTAAATTTTAATGTTCAGATAAAAGTTAAAAGAATTAAAATATAAACTTACATTTAAGTTAGCTTAATATAATAAATATTAAACCTAATAAATCAAATTAAATTATAGTAATATAAAATAGTTTATTTTATTTACTTAAATGAATCCTAGCACACTGCAATTTAAAAGTGTTTAGTCTTGTATCTAAAATAGGATAATAATTAATCGTAATTAGTAGTATTTAAGAGAAATTAAAAAATGATCAAGATTTAATTGGAGATTTTAATTATAAAAACTTTCCCAGCTCAAGGTAATATAATGTTATGTGATTTTAGTATTGTATTTAGGGTGATTAAATTTTAATCTTTATTATGGAATTTATATAATAGATATATATATTACCCTTTTCTTCTTTAAGGGCACAGACTTGGTGAGACAGCCAACAGTACTTACTTATTTTTTGCGCTAATAGGTCGCCTTTTCGTTCAGTTAGGTTAAGCACTTTTGCTTGACATAGCAAAGATGAGCTTCTACTTTCATTTTTTCTCAATTCTTTTATCATCATCCTCGTCTTCGTCATCGTTCTTTTTACTACTCAAATCATATTACAATTAGGATAATAATTACTAAGTATTTTTAATTTAACATGAAAATAATTTAAAAATACCTAAATGTAAATATTGAAATATATTAATTGTAGTATGATTTCATTTGTATACTAAATATTATAATAATTTTAAGTGCTTTAAATGTCACCTATATAGTAGGAGATTTTTTTAACTTGCCTTCTCACACAAATCTTAAAGATTGCAGTGAATTAAATTTAGCATACTGACGCAAATAATATTTTAATGCTGAGGAATTTAACTATGGAATTCTTATATTTCTTATTTTCAATAGAATTTACAATTTCGTAATTCACTCGACTATTCCTAATTATATTAAGTAATATTATTATGTCATTCTCTTTTTGTGAATTAAAGCAAAGTGAAAAAAGTTTAGCTTTTTATTACTTTAAGAAAATGCTTAATAATCTGACTCTTTTATATTACTATTATGCATGAATTTTTGAAATTTAATTTTAATGAATAGATTAATTAAAACTGAAACAAATTATAAAATCTCAAATAAAAATGAAAATGAAATGGAAGAGCCTTTACTATTCTAATTTGTGTAAGTAATTTCATGAATCTACGTTTTTTCAAAACCATTGTTTATTTTCATCCTTACTTAATTCTCACATCTCTAAATATAGTTTAAACTAAAATACTTTTAATTAAAGAGCATGAGTAAAAATACAAACTTGACATAAATTGTCAAGAAGCAATATAAATATAGATAAGTAAAACTCTTGCATAATTACACAGTAAATTTGAGATAATTTGATGCTATCAGAGTAATAACCAAAACATATGTTCGCTCGAATAGAAAGTTTTTGAAAATTAATAAAAAAACTAAATAATTACAAAACTAAAAATATTAAGTTAGTAAATGCTGGGTAATAAAAACATTCACGCAAATATTTCATCGCAGTTTTACATTTTTAATTGTCTCTGTACTATTAGTAATTATTTTATTTTCTGTTATCTTAGATTTTAAATTTACAATTTCCGATGTTTTGTATTTTATCAATTTTATATATAATTTTTATTTTATTTTTTTAATAAACTATTTACTTCATTTAATAAAATTAGTTATGAAATATAATTCCTATATTTTTCTAATTCAACACAACACAATTTTTTTTTAAATCCATATTTGACTTAAATTCATCTTTGTTTTAAATTTAAACATTTGATTTTTATTATTATTTATTGATTTCTTAATGAATTTTTAAAATATATTTATTTCTGAATTATTTCATTTAACATAAATCTTATTCATCTACCAACTAGCATAAATCTAGAGATTTTTATTTATTATATAGATTTAAAGTAATAATGATATTTTCTAAAAGACTAAGTGTAATTTATTGATTTCCGTTAATTATAATAAATATTATTTGTTGCTTTATTGATTAATTATGGGGTTTAAGCCGGCAGAATAATTTTTTTACTAATGAATTTATATATCTTTTGGAAATTGTTTTACAAAGCTATTACTTACATAATTAAACTAAATGTAAATCCGTAAATTAGTTACTAATTTTTAGAATTCCATGTTAATCATGATGCTTTTTAAATAAAATAAAGTGAATTAGAAAATGAATTTAGAATAATAACAATAGTAATAGTAGTAATAGCAATAGTAAATCTAACAAAAAAACGTTTCATCTTCCTCTTCCTCCTCATCTTCACTGTCATCATCGAAAATCTTAAATTGTTTGCCCTTCTTTGTGTGACTTCTTGAAGTTCCTCTTCGTTGACGCCCAAAGTCTTACCAGGTGCAACCCCTGTAAAAATAAAATTTTAGATATGTTTTTTGTAACTTACATTAATGTTGAATGACACAGAGCACTCTGATCAGACATTTTTTAAATTGTTTATTTCTATATTTTATTATTAATTACAATTCACTTTATTAAAAAAATATCGTAAATATATATTTTCTATTATATGATAGAGTTATAATAAATGAATTATAATTTGAATATTGTTTATATAACGGAAAAAGTGGATAAGAAACGCACTAAAAATTATAAATTATGGGCAAATAAAATTTTTTTAAAAAATTAATTCAAATATATTATTTTTTTCCTTAATAGTCTGAGTATTGCTATGAAAACAAAGTGTTCTATAAAAGCTACTGATTAAAGGTCATACAAAAGTTTAAAATTTGAGAAGATAAACGGCAAAAATTATATTAGAATCAAGACTAATAATTTTTAAATAACATTTTAGTTTTTCTATAATATCTGTTTTTTATAATTTACTTATAAAAATTCTTTGATTTTGTCCTATTAAAGCATGATTATTAATGATTCAATTAAATAATTTTAATTTCATTTTTGTCGACATTTACTCAAAAATTTCTTGACTAAAATTAAATTTAAAAATTAAAGAAATTTAAAATATAGCTTTTAAATTGAATATCAGTTTATTTCACAAAATCTTGATTATTGATAAAATATATAAAAAGAAATAAAGATTAAATATAAATACATTAGTAATTACAACTGCCACGAATTAGTCTGTCTTGAAGATCAAATTTGAGAGTGACCATTTACCGTTATGTTGCACAGAGTATCAGTTACAGTTTTTTCCGGAATGTGTCTCGTAATCTCAAGAAAAAAGCCAGTTGACACATTTCACAATAGATTATCTGAAAACTCCCGTGTACTATAGGGCGATTTGACAGGTTGACACATTTGACACAAGATTTTTGTCAATTATCTGGATTTAACCTAATTAAATTAATTAAATTAAATTAAAATTCTAATGAAATAAATATATATAATCAAACTGAAAGTTGACACATTTGACACTTTTGACACATTTGACAGCTGTCAAATCCTAACCGTAAATGTGAAATGTATAATTAGAAATATTATTAAATCATAATCAATTAAATATTAGGATTAATGGTGAGAGTGCTTGCTCATATGCGATAGATTCTTCTTACAGTATCGGCAATTACTTTTCTATTAAATGAATTATAGGCACACATTTCTACTAAGCGTAATATCCCTATGGTGTAGAAAATTCTGAGACAGCAATTCAGAAGCTCAAAAGTATAAATAAGAGGATTGAATATGCAAGCGTATACTAGGATCTTGACAATTAGCGCACTTATCTAGAGTTTGGCTGCTTTAAAACTACAGTAGGCCTTCACTGAAATCACTTCATTCAGGAAAAAAGTCTAGGAACAAAGATCCTAAAATAACTTGGCATTTAGATCTCCTTGGTTGAAGAAAAAAGAATTAAAGACGTGTTGACAAGAACGTAAAATGTAATACAGATTGATGGCGATAGCTCAATATTCAAACAGTTAAAATCAAGCATCAGTGCACAGAGATAAAGCTCAAAGACATTAGAATCAAGCAAGACGAAACTCGAGATGCTCATAGAGTTCGCAGATCTAGTCAAAAAAGGAGAAGTCAAGGATCTGTCTGAATATGTCAGGTAACACTGGGAGAACTCAAATGATCTGGTCATGATATCGGAGATTGAACCAAAGCTAAGGTAGTTGTTGAAGCTTCTCAGGGGAACTGGACTAATTGAGAGAAAGCTAATTCCAGTTGTAGAATCTTTGCGGACATTCGTATTAAGAAACTAGTAGGAATACAACGATGCCTAGTAACTTGAATATTCTGAGTTGGAGGAATGGGGTTATGCTGACGCTCTCGATGCCTTGTACTTAGTAATAATTGCGAAAGATAATAAAAAGAAATGCTGCGTTTGGCTTTATGGTTTTGCTGATACTGGAAAGACCTCGATAGTTAGGATGCTATAACAGATCTTTTTCTGCGCTGTACTCTAGGAGGGCTAATCACATTTTAAGCTGCAAGTGATTCCTATCAATTTCTAGCCCTAGATTGTTTTGATGGATTAGATGAATGACAAGCACTTTTTTCAATCTGATAGAGTGGCTAAGATGAAGAGACTCTTGGAGGGTAAGGGTTACTCAACAGAGGCAAATTACGGGGAGATGACTTTAGAGTATGTAGACGCTTCATTAGTGATAACAACTAACTCAAAGCCTTTGAAAAAGCTAAAGAAGATCGATCAGGAAGCATTCCAGTCTAGATGTCATTTAATTAATCTAAGCAATGTGAAGAAGCAAGTGGACAACAAGCTACCATTCAACAATGTCCAGATGGCCTAGTATTTCATGTAAATACTTGAGATGGAGAGGACATAAGCTTAATACTCACAAGAAAGCGAAGTGAACAGAGAAGTGAGCACAATCATACAGAACCTAATTGAGTAATGAAAAACTCCATAAAATACATTAAGTTTTAATTCATTAGCAGTAATTCCTAAACCTGTTTTATTCACTCTCTTCTAAAGTACTATTTATTTCTAATTATACATTTCACATTTACGGTTAGGATTTGACAGCTGTCAAATGTGTCAAAAGTGTCAAATGTGTCAACTTTCAGTTTGATTATATATATTTATTTCATTAGAATTTTAATTTAATTTAATTAATTTAATTAGGTTAAATCCAGATAATTGACAAAAATCTTGTGTCAAATGTGTCAACCTGTCAAATCGCCCTATAGTACACGGGAGATTTCAGATAATCTATTGTGAAATGTGTCAACTGGCTTTTTTCTTTGAGATTACGAGACACATTCCGGAAAAAACTGTAACTGATACTCTGTGCAACATAACGGTAAATGGTCACTCTCAAATTTGATCTTCAAGACAGACTAATTCGTGGCAGTTGTAATTACTAATGTATTTATATTTAATCTTTATTTCTTTTTATATATTTTATCAATAATCAAGATTTTGTGAAATAAACTGATATTCAATTAATAACAAATAAAAAATAAAAAAAAATGAAAATTTGCAGAGCAAAATATGGCGGTGAACTTAAATATAATGTAAGTTTCTAAAAGTAAATTGTAAAAGTATTTTTTGTGGTCCTACCTAAATAGACTGGAGCTGTCAAAGAACAGGCGGTTCATTAAGTCCTTCGAGAAGTAACAAGGAAATAGAAAAGATTAAACATAAAATCCCTCTTTGTCAGGCCAGATACAACTTTTAGATCCTAAAACAATTAAGTTAAGTCTGAATGGAATTTTAAGAATCCTGAATTTATGTATTAAATATGAAAAACTCCACAAGGTCTCACCTTCTAGAAGGGGTGCCTTCTTTGTAATATATTATTAGATTTGTCTTAATTACTTACGGATTAAAAAATTCTAGTTGAAAAGGAAAGGAGGTAATGCATAGATATTGAGGATGAAGAAAATGAAAATGTTTTTTTTACAATTGCATTTTTATTCTTTACTATTACTAATTGATATTATTGAAAAATTCATAAAAAATAGGAAAAATAGAGAACTGCAAATACAGAATTAATCTATTTAATCCTAACCGTATTGATTTTGAGATACTTGTAAAAATAGTTTAATTCATAATTAGATTAATACTTAACTAATATTATACATAATTATAAAAACTGCAAAAGATTAAGCCTCCTCAAAATAAAAAGTTGCCAAGAAACGAAAATTATCTTACTATCTTCAACATATTAACCAGCAAAATGCTAACCTTCAAATCAAGACTCAGCTGTTGTATCATCATCAGCTCAAAACTAGCAGTTCCTTCCACATTTTCAAGATTTTGCACTAATAAATTATACAATTACTAATACAAGTTGATCACTCAAGCAATCTAATTTTAACCCAGGCGATAATTTTGCAATCAAATGAAAACTTCTTGATGAGCTCAATTGACAAATCAAAGTTGGAAGAATCCTTGACTAATTGGACCTATCATATTACTTTAGAAAAACAATGTTCATTTTATTGTGAGATTTAGATTAAACACATTGAAATGTGTGAAGTTCGTTGACGATATCAAGCCAATATGAGAAGATAAGCCAATAAGTTTTGTAGAAGGATAAGATACTAGAAAGATGGATTCTCTAACAAGCTCTGGAAAGATTCAACACTTTCTATGATTGGAAAAAAATTCGAATTAGATAACGAGTTCCATGGTAAAGTTGTTGTCATTATTCTAATTGCCGGCATGATCGCAGTTTGGAACAAGGATTATTCAGAGGTTAAGCGGTAGTTGATCAAATCAAAAATTAAAGCAGATCTCATTTAAGCATTGAACTTCTTAAATGATGTAAAAATGGACAACTAGCAATACACCAGAAACTCTCTATCAACTAGAGTCAAGCACGAAATTAGCTAAAAGATGAAAAATAAGGACTCAATAGAGTAAATTTGGTGTTACAAAATATGTTGAAGGAACTAATAGCAATCCTAATAATAATAAATAATATCAGCAGCTACCATAATACTAAACTTGAAATTGCAGTGACAAAGATAAAATCCTAAGAATGCTTATTTCAAGATGAAAATGTTGAAAGAACCCATAGAGACTAAAAATCAGTATAAATAAGAACAGTAGTATAAAAAATCTCAAGGACTGTGAATAAATATTAAAAAACTACTTCTGCATTTGTTACTTCAACAACCAGCAAATAAATATACATTAAAATGATTTAGACATTAAAATCTATTTACAAGTAATTCAAAATCAATTCAGTTAGAATTAAATAGATTAATTCTGTATTAGCAGTCCTCTATTTTTACTATATTTAATAAATTTTTCAATAATTAACTTATATAAAAATTTAAATTTATTTTCTTAAAAATATCTTAAATCTATTTTTTACACATAATTGAATTTCAAGATATTATATTAAAACTTGATTAAGATAATTAAACTCATACAATGAAGTTTTAATTACATTTCATAAAAGTCAAGTTAAATAAAGTCTTTCTTGTTCAAATTCTTATACTTACCAATGGCTTCTGTTGAAGCTAGTTGAACTTTGTTGAAACTTAAAATATTTTCAATCAGGAATTGTGAATTCTAAGAAATATCTCAAGATGCTGTTGTTAAGAAGTCTATAAGTCTGTAAAATACTGATCTGGCCTGACAACCTTTAAAATAATTGTCAGGCCTGACAATCTTTTAAATAATTGTCAGGCGAGGTAATTTTAGATATAATGTTCCAAAAGTAATTAAGAGATATAGAAAAGGATTTAGAACATTGTTCTAATTATCCCTATTAAATATAAAGGGTCCATCAATATCATATGAGATATTCAAATAGGCACCCTATAAAAGCCATTTGGACTTTATCTAAAACCAAAAGGAATTAACAATACTGAAAAGGAAACTAATAGTAAAAAATACAATAATAAGAAAAGCAATTATATTAAAAATCAAAGAATAAATTTAAAATCATTGGTACTGATTATACTTTAAACCATTAAAAAAAAATGGGGGCCTGACAATTATTTAAAAGATTGTCAGGCCAAGAAAATAAATAAAATTCAAATATTAACAAAAAAATAAATATTAAAGTTAGAATATGCAATAATAATTAAAGGAAGTACAACTTACTTGACTTGTATGAATTCTACTTCATAAATTTTATTCATTAATGTAGATTTTTTAAATTGAGAGTCCCTATTAACTAAAATATTTAAAAGCAAAAATAGTTTTATTGAAAAATTATCAAAACTATAAGTAAAAAGAACTCTTGATTACGGTAACTTACCATACACATAAATTATACTTATGACAATAAAGTACTTTAAACGTAAAATTTAATATATCCAATTTATAATTCTTTTAAGACTTTACTGGATTAAATCTCTTGTATTTTAAATAAGTTTGATCCTAATAATTGAATAATATTTTCTCAGGGTCTCATTTAAAATATAAAATAATTTTATTTAAACTAACATTATTTTAATTAATTGTAATATGAAAAGCTTAATTACTTTTCTAAAGTTTAATAACAATTATTTATATTTTTGTGGAGAAGTTTAACATGTTGAATTTTGTAACTTAATTAATATTGGACTAATACTTGTATAGAAGTTTCTATTTTAAACAAAAAAATAATATACAATTATTTTTAGTTATAAATAATGTAAAAATTATTCTTTTCATTGGGTGTAATATTTTATCATTGCAAAGTCATATAGTAAAAATCAAAAATAATTCTGAAAAATCTGCGAAATTTTAAGTTTAAAACTTGAAGGAAATAAAACCACCAAAAAACTATATTTTTCAAACATTCATTTTATCTTCTTTACAATAGCTTAATGTTGAAAAGAAATAATTTTATGAAATCATAATAATTAATATTATAAAAATGAGCGATTTAGTTATGAATTATTTATATAATATTGTCTAATCTATTTGTGGCGTGATGATCAAGAATAAAGATGCTAATTGATCACAAAAAAATTCTCATAAAGCAGTTAACTAAATAAATTTTTATTATTATTTTTTAAATTAAAACTTATTATTAGAGAATTTAATAAAAAAATTAATACTAATAAAAACTCTTAAAATTGAATTCAGATTTTAATAAATCAAGCAAGATTCAAAAACTTTCATGTAATCCCTGTTAATATTTCTCATGAGTCAAATTTAATTCTAAATTTACTTTTCAGGCTAATTTAAGCAAAGTAAGCATATCAACATCCATTAATGCAATTTTATCATAAAGCTCAACGATAATACTTTATAGAAATATAAAAGTTAATATTGTAGGAATACATTTGAATTTGGAAAATTAATTAAAAATAAATAAATATTAAATCAAAATCTTGGCAGTTAAAGTTGGCCAATTTAAACGATCTTGGGCTCATTCGATAGAGAATTCAAAATTAGCTGGACTTTACTATTGGCGGTACTATTTTATCTCATCCCTAGAGCGAGATAACTCGACTTTAATGTGAGGGTATAATTTAATGAATTTAGAGGGGTTTAATTAAAGTCGAGTTATCTCGCTCTAGGGATGAGATAAAATAGTACCGCCAATAGTAAAGTCCAGCTAATTTTGAATTCTCTATCGAATGAGCCCAAGATCGTTTAAATTGGCTAACTTTAACTGCCAAGATTTTGATTTAATATTTATTTATTTTTAATTAATTTTCCAAATTCAAATGTATTCCTACAATAGAGTAAAAGTTGCTCATGCAGAAACTTTAATATCAATATAACACATTACAATCAGGAATAGTATGTTTCTTGTCAAAACTATCATAAATTTAATGCTAGTATATTAATTTACAACTTAATATTTAAAAAAGAAAAAAAATGAAATATTTACTAAACTTTAGAATGAACAGGAGTATTTAGTTTATATATACTTTGTATTATGTTGCTAAAATTTTTTACATAAACAATTGCATTATTATAAGGCAAGTTTACTTATATGATTTAGCGAATTAAAAGATTTTAAAGTTCATCTAATACATATTGTATGCTGTGGCCTTTTTCATTAAAAGTTCTCAAAATTTTAACTCTATTTTGAAATGGGATGAATAACATTAATTTCCATGTATTAGTCCTTTACATTAGAAAATAAATTATAAAAATGTAAATTTTCGATAATTAATTACTTACATTATCAATTTTTTATTAAGTTAATAGCATCCAAACACTGAGGTTATAGGAATTAATTTTTTATCTGCTTCTTTTTTAAGTTTTAATTTAGAATTATATAATTTTATATTGTTATTAATTGTTAATCATAAAAATCATAAAAATATATATATTAAAAAATTCATGATCAATAGTAAAATAAATCGAGGTTCTACTGATAAACAAAAAGAAACTCAAGTGAGAGAATGATGCCCAAAATATGAGTATAAATTCAAAAAGTAAATGGACTTGTACATATTAATACTCAGCAATTTATAGAAAAAGCTTATTTCAATTTTGTTTGATAAATCAAAAGTGAAATAGCAATTTGATTAAGAAAAAAATAACAAAGGATATGTGGTTTTGATTTATGATACTACATGGCTCCTCCAAAGAGTGAGAATAAATACCAACTAAATTCTTAGTTGGACATAATATATATCATTAACATTTTATGAATAACTGGTTCAAAGATTATATTTTCTTAGCAACATTTTAGTAATACTAAAGCTCAAATTTCAACTAGGATTGTTAGAGAAAAGACTAACATAGAAATAATAAAAAGCCGAAGTTGCGAGATGAATTTATATAACCTTAGAGTAATTTAAGTAATTCAGGAATATCCTGGTTTGCCATATTTTGCATGGAAATAATATATAAAAATATAGAGGAGTTCTATTAGTTTATCAGATATTACCTTTAGAATATTTCATTAAGACTTGGAGGAATTGCCAGAGGAATAATAGGACAGACACTCTTTAGTTTTTTTATATTAAATTCATGGAAGATTTTACAATGAAACTCATCATCTTGATTGATGCCAGCCATTACAGTGCTATTAAGTGTATCATCAATATAAAATCATGCAAAAATGGATAAGAATTAATATCAATAAATATTTATTCTCTGCAACTTAGAATATCACAGTAAAAGTAATTACAGTCCGCCAGAATCATTTATGCTCCATCGAATAATGTATAAAATTAAGCTTGAAGACAGCTAAGAGCTAAGATAAGTTGAGTTAAAGAATAAAGATTCTTAAAAATTAGAACAATAAATTTGTATGCTCCTTAAAATTTAGACTCTATAATAACTCTATAATTAGAAATAAAGATCTTAAACTATAAGTCTAATTGAAATAAATTATCAAATCAACTGTAAGATTCAGTAAAACTACATAAAGAGCTAATGGTTAATAAATTTAAATTCTTAGAAGAAAGACATGTCGCATCTAGATTAATTGCAACGAAAGTATGCGAGAATTAACAGAATTGAAAATAAAATCTAAATAAATATTGCTAATATTAAAAAAGTGAAAGATTTTCAAGCATATTTTATATACCAAGGGCAATAATGATTAATTCGGTTATATTATTTAAGTCATAATTAAAACAAATTTTTATGAAAATCATAAAAAAGTCAAAAATGGTAATTAGACAGAAGGAACATTTAGTTGAGACATAACTACAACTGCTAGCAACACTTCAGATACATACGAGGCAGATATACTTGAAGGTATTTATTCAAGCATAACCATTGTCCTTGCAATCTAGGTTTATAATTCATCTTAATTTAAATGTATTTCACTTCATATTGGATTTGTTCATTCTGAAATCGCAGTAAGAGGGAAATATATTTTTGCGATAGTTTTTAGCACATAATAAGAAGCAATTTATATTTACTAGAGCTATATATAAGTATTAAGGGGAGTAAGATTTACTCGAAAAATTTAGTCTGAATCTTTTGAATTTCCGTATTTCAAGTTACTATTAAAATGCATTCCCAAAGTAGTATCAAGGTTGAGAAATATTGATATTTCATTAGCAATTTGCACAGGATTATCTAAGTAGTCTAATCAAGAAAATGAGATTCTAAATGCAGATCACAGAAGAAAAATAATTTATGTAGATATTAATTCGAAGTAATTATCATAGTTGCATCCAATTACATTTTTAATTGATGCTGAATGAAGCAGGAGGACTTTAACTTGAAAAATCCTCAAAATTTTTAATTATTATAATTAAATTTAAATATATTTTAATTTTTAATAGAATAATATACAACATCTAAATTCAAAATATAAAAGAGTCAATGATTCTCATTAATGTCTCTCGAGGATTTAAAAAAAAATAATTTTTCGTCATTTTTTCCATTATTTTCAAAAAATTTCTTATCAATTTTTATATATCCAAAAGGAATTAGGAAAATTCTGATTAGATTTAGAACATTATTCTTTTTTTAGGTTTTGTCTCATTTTTTACCACATATTTAAATTAAGGAATCATTTTAAGGCACTAAATAACTCAATCAGAACTTATTCATAAATCCTAAAGGATTTTTAAAAATAAAAATAGAAAAAGTTCTATATAATTAAAAAGGATGAGATATCTTGATTATTTACTTAAGAATTTTTTACTAATTAATTAATGAAAAACCTCGAGAGACACTAATGAAAATTAATGACTCTCGTAAATAATAAATTAAAATACTCAATATAAGAGGCTTTAAAATATAATATTATTAATATTAAGTTCAAAGAATAATCAAAAGATATAACAGCAGCTGCAGCAAAACTGTGTCCTGCTGCAACTGCTGTAAATATATATTATCCCAGTGATTGGAACGAGTTACATCACCCTTCTTAAAACGTGCATTTTTTAGTATCCTGGTACAAAGGAATTTAGTATGAGTACTTGTGAAAAAAATTTACTCCCCGTAATGCTTCTTGTTGGGTAGAATAACTTAATAAAATTTGCATCTTGTAGGTCTTTTTTTTATAATACAAATTCCCTTAAATGTGATGAAATGATGTAGTAAACTACCATAAAGTATCCATTTATTCCCACTAAACTCCATCTTGAGCGGAATTAATGATGTCAATAATTCTGTGTGATGATTAATTAACGTACCATTACTCCATTTATTTTCTATGAAGATTCTTCTCTCTAATGCAGGACTTTCATCATTTCATACCTACTTAGAACTAAACTATCATTTTGGGGGCTTTTTTGTTAAATAAAAATTTGTTTAAATTTTAAAGTATTATATATTAGTTTATTAGAAGAGTTATTGATAAAGTGATATTCTAGGAATACATTTGATTTGGGAAATTAAATTTTAAATATATCTAATATAATTGAAATATTGGTAGTTAACTTCATGAAAACTAGACAATGTGGTACTTGTTTGAAAGAGAATTTAAAATCAGCTGAACTTTAATATTGGCGATACTCCTCTATCGCAACCTTGAAGCGAGATAACTTAACTTTTATTTCCGCAAAAGCAACCAAAGAAACCAAACAAATCACCCAAAATAAAAGTTAAGTTATCTCGCTTCAAGGTTGCGATAGAGGAGTATCGCCAATATTAAAGTTCAGCTGATTTTGAATTCTCTTTCAAACAAGTACCACATTGTCTAGTTTTCCATGAAGTTAACTACCAATATTTCAATTATATTAGATATATTTATAATTTAATTTCCCAAATCAAATGTATTCCTAGAATAATATTAAAGTAAAAAATTCTATTCCTATTAAACTTTCAAACTTATTCTATATTATGAAAGAATGGGTGGTATGTTTATTATAAAAAAGGTTTCCTTGTTTATGTTTATTTTTTGTTAAATTTTAAGTATATTTAATTTATTTTATCTTTATTATATGGGTTTTATAAAAAATAAAATCAGTCCATTTTCTTTTATCTATTTTTTTTGATAATTACTTTTATATCTATTTTAAAGATTATCAAAACATTCATACTGTTCCATAACAATTAGGAAAGAAACAAATATTTTCAAAATTATCATATAACAATATTCTCTTGTAAGGAATCATTCAATTTGAGTTTTTTAAGATATATTTTTAATTTTCTATTAGTTGACCTTATCAGATATTTCTGAAACTTATTACAAAATCATAAAATATTAATCACTCTGTAAAAAGATAAACTTATTTTTATAAAAAAGCGTTTATAAATTAACTAAACATATTTGAATTTGACCAAACAAAAAGATTAACAGATTTAATACTATTAATTTTCAAAATATTACAAAGTTAACTAATTTAACAAAAATACTAATAAATATGTTTGAATTTTCCAAATTAATTTTGCTAATGATAATTAAAATTGCTTTTTTGTAGGTTGATTATTTGTGAAAATTAACAATGAATTAGGGACGTCATTACCTTAAATTATTTAAATATCAATTACAAGTTGTACTTTTATCAAAATGATTTACTAAATCTATAAATAACACAGATATGATACTAAAACTATAAAGTTTTTTGAATAAAATTATAGATTGTTTAACATTAAATTTTAAGATATAAATTAATTAGAATTTTTAATTATTATCGATAAAATAGAAAACAAATAGGTAAATGAGAAATTTCATTAATAAATAACTGCCTTTAAAAATAAATATTAAAATTAACATATATTATAATACCATTAAAATGAAATAGCTAGAGAGTTTTACTAAACATGCAAATAGTAAAAACTTTTTTGATTTTTATTCAATAGTTTTTAATCAATTATTTAATATGAGTGAGTGACTTGGAATCCTTGGAGCAACTACACTATACCGTCCTGATGTATCAAAGTGCGAGGGACTTGCACCCCTGGAACAAGCTAGTGCTAATCCTGCACAAGACAAACACTGGTTCCGAAAATGCAGTACTTTGACTACTAAGTGAAAAGACTCGGCAAGAACAGATACAGATCCATCACTGAACCAGAGCAACTCGAGACTGAATCAAACCTCGGAATCAAGATCATATCACACAAAATCAAAAAATAAAATTCAGAACCACTGTCACTGACCAACTCACAGTGACGGACCCGAACCTAATGCTACTGGGTTCTTAGTGAGAGGCCAGGAATATACTGTAGACATATATGAAAATTAAACTTACTAACTAGTACTAAATGCTTTTTTTCGCAAATATATGCATCACTCACTCATATTAAATATATCTAGAATAAATTTTGATCTCTAGATTTTTAATTTACCTTATAGTTACTCTCTCTCTAGTTATTAATCAATTACTTTTAATTTTTCGCAAAAATTTTGTAGTTAAACGAAGTGATAAATAGATTCTATAATTGTTTGGGCAATTAAGAAATATTTCTAAATTCAGATTATTATGGAAATTTAAGGACGCTGATTGTACAACCTCCATTTTAAAGTAAGGTAAAATATTATATATTTATTTGATGTAATTAGTAAAAAACACTTCGCACTAGCATTTTTTATATTAAATTTTAGTATAAATTGTACTTAATTTTGTCATTAAAATAATGAAGGATTGATGTTTGAGATAGTATTCAATTCTCATATTTGTTTTTTATTTTTATTTTATTTACAATGATGATTTTATTTATATAACGTTAAGTATTTATTTTTACTAATTTTTAATTTTCAAATATTTATGATCGATAATAAGAAAAAACTCAAAAACATAGTCCCTAATTATGAATTAATTAAATATGTTCAAACTTATTCAACTATTTAAAATACATTTAAAATCTTATTATTATTATTATTATTATTATTATTATTATTTTTGTAATAAAAAACTGCTACTCCTGATCATTAACTTTTATAGTCTATGATAAAGTTCAAATTACAATTTTTAAGGGAAGGGTAAAATTTTCTCTATACTTTTAATATAAAAATTTTTGATAATTTATATAATAGAAATTTATTTATTGATTAAGGAAGTTATTTAATTTAAATTGAAGAATAAATAATAATTTAAATTAATTACATTTCATAAACTCCATTTTTATTATTTTAAAGTGTTTTTTTATTTTAACCAAATTGATAAGTGTCTATTTAATTTGTGTCATATTACAAGATTAAAAATTAAATTTTATTAATATTAGTATAACTAACCAGGTATTAACTTTATAATAACAACATGTTAATGGAACTGCGAAAAATCTAAATCACAACCTGTGTGATGCGTAATCTAGCAAATTAAGTCCACTAATATTCATAATATACATATAAAATAGGTAAATTGACCTAATTGGAAAAATCAAAAAAAATTCTTTATTTTAACTGTCAAGTTTTTATTGTTTACTAATTAAATAACTGCTAAGAAATCTCAATTTTTTTTTATATATTCTAGATTATTAAAATAAACACACAAAAAACAATATTATTATTAATTACAAAAAATATATTAATTAGATATAGTATAGATTATATTTCAAGCTATTTACAAAAATATAACATGATCCAATGTGTTAATTATTCATTTATATTTGTAAACATCAGTTTCATTTTCTTAATATAATTTTGGATTTATTGCTTGTCTTTGAGTAAGTATATCTTAAATTATCCAAAACTTGGCAATTCTTACTCAAATATTTTTATTGCATCACGTTTTTTTCACGGCAGCTGTTTCTTCAATGAGGTGATAATTACTTGGGATTTCTTAATTATTGTAGATTTAGCTTTAAATATACTATATTATAAGTATGTTTAAAACATGAATTTATTAAAGTAGCATGAAGAAAATAAAATTACTAAATATTATAAATTACCCTGTAATTACTGAATTTCTATGGTCTTGCTGATTTTGCAAGTCATAAAATGAATTTATTTCATCACTTTGCTCTCAAGTGCTCCTAAATAATTATCAGCCTGATAGAATTTGCTTTTCTTAGTCAAGTTATTGATTTTGGCTATTTGCTTGTTATTACTGTTGATATTGATTAGGAAAGCCATTATTTTATTGAGAATTTATAAAGTACGATATTTTAGTAAGATTTAGTCTTTGAGAGCAAATGTTTATAAACATATGTATTTTCTACCATTTTTGTCATTATTTTTGTTTTTCTTGTTGAATTTACGGAGAATATTAGTTTCATTAATAATCTTTAAATTTAGATTAATTATCCCACCTTCTTTATAATAGCTAGGTGGATTGAAAGATCAATATTTTGGAGATTTCGCTTGATTTAGTGTAAATTGCTGAAATACTGTTTCATTACTTTTGCTAGTTTACTTTCAAATAAATATCTTAAGAGATGGTTTGATTGCTGATCCTCGAGATTTAAGGAGCGTCTAGTTTGAACATTATTATAAATTCGGCTAAGTGCTATATTCTTTTCTTCCGCCTTTCAATTATAAAATGCATACGCCTACTTATTAAGTATGATTCTAGGTACTTGCGAGTGAAACAATTCATAGGATCAATAGTTGATTCTTTTATGTCGGTCAATTTCAATCTGCGAGAAGCTGAACTTACCCTTTTAATTACTTAAAGAGTCATCAATTGTCCTTTATAAATAGACCTAATTTTAATCTGTTCATTTAACTTTCTATCAGTGTCTATTACCTAAAAAAACTAATATATATATGGGAATCTGTTCAGTAAAATTTAGAATATAGATAGTAATACAGTGATTTAATTACTATTTGTTGTGATATCCAACTTGTCAGAAAGCTCTTTAAGTTTCATTGAATTATAATGTTGCTGATTTTCATAGATGACTCTTTGTTGTCAGGTTAGTTATCGGAAGCGTACCTCATTGATAATTTAATTATATTTATTAAATATATTCAAGCTATAATTATATCTTATATTAATATATTATAAAAATTTGAAAGTTAAAATACCAAAGATTTTTCTTGATTTTTCCCAATTATGCAAATTTACCTATTTCTTATGCATTTTATTAATACAATAAAATGGCCTTCACTTAATGCGATTAAATCTGACACCCAGCACTCACAAAAAATGGTTCAAAATAGGGGCAGTTAGAGTATATTATGATAGGTTTTATAATTGCAAACATCAATAACCCATTGCAAACATCAACAACCCAAATATACAATTGAGCACTCCTCTTGAATTTTTCTAAGCCAATGACAGCTTGATCATCTCTTGGATTACCTACAATAATTGCGACTCTTTGTGATGTAGAAATAATAATGTTTGCGTATTTCTAGAGTCTTTGGTGCATTTGATTATGAAGAGCTCTATGAAGCAATCCAATTCTAGTTGAGGATGAATGAAGAGTGATGCGAGAAAGTTTTGAATTCACTTCGGAGTTCTTTCAAAATGATTGTTGAAAATTTTTGCAAGTGAGAGTGCTACTCTTGGTGAGATTTAGTTATAGACCAGAATTTGAGAAACCAAAATGGATGTGACCATGATTATAATAGAAAAAAACGACTGCATTATCAGTATGAATGATAACACAGGGTATAAGCGTGCCTATTGTAAAGCAGTAAATCTCCATCGAAATCAGATAAAAACTAATCGGAATTCACCAAGTAACTTCCACTACCATAAGAATGAAATTATACTGTTTTCAGAGGAAAGAGATATTGAATATAGAGAAATACATCATCTTACAAGGAGATCTTCGAATGATTAAAATGCTTCAGCATTAAAAACATGTGAAATTCGATTGGGTAAATTGCATAGTATATTCAGCAAATAAAAGATGCTCACTTATTTCTCGATTTAGGACGCTTGTTTGAATCGGAGATCCTATCTAACAAGCTATTTCCATTAAGAATTGCGTGGAAGTTCTGATACCCTCAATTTTTCCGTTATTAGGCTCTTTTTTGTAATATTAAATATCATAATGGATAAGAACTAATATGATTATATTTGCTTATTATCAATGAATAAAAGAAAGTGATTAATCCAAAGTTGATAAAAGAGTTTGTTTGATGATGGTCCATAGAATAAATATACCCAAATCATCAACATTCTGATTGTAATTTAAAATGCACATGTTAATTAAAAATATTTTACTATCTTTAAGTTCGGCATTTAAAGCTTGAGCATTTATCAAATTTTTTTTTAATTGACGAATTTTACAAGTAAATATTCAAATTTCTACATAGCTAATATTTTAATAGTACTGATTATAATATATTAATAAAAATAATTGCAAGAATTTATGTGTAAGAAAAGTGGGGCAAAATTAGCAAGTTTCTCTACTTTTGCTGTGTTTGTAGAATTATTAGTTATATTTATTATTTCTACCATTCATTTCATCTTAATATTATAATAATCTATTAACTATTTATTTAATATTTTAATTTCTAAGTTATTTGTAAATGTAAGTTCATTTACAGAAATTCTGATTGACATTAGTCTATTTATAAAATTGATTATTTTAACTATCTTAGCTATAAATAATCTGAATAATTCAGGATTTAATATCAGAAATAATTTTAGATCAGAAATATTTTTAAATTAACTTTAATTTTTATAACAATTACTTAATTATATCTTATCTTACTTTTATTAAACACAGCTCTGCATATTTATCATAATATTTAAACTCTTAATGATTAAAATAAATGAATGTAAACTGTGCAAATATAGAATGAAAACTTTTATATATTTTACATTTTTGAACTACTTTATTACATTAACAATCATATAAACATTTAATACTAATTTCTTTAATGTTATTAGTACAAATTTAAATAATATTAATGAAAGTCACATATTTCTACAATTCGCTTACTGAAAAAAATTTTGATTATTGCATTTTTATATATTTGTTTAAAGTACATTTTAATTAATTTTCTAACTGTCCCAACTTTTTTTGAAAATGAGGAAGGTCATAGAATTTTTTTTTGAATATATTAAAATAAGCATATTTAAATCTATTAGTTTAGCCCATTATATCGAATATGCATATAATTAAATCACAATGATAATCAAAATATTTATGACTCTATACTGGGTTTAGGATTCAAATATTTAAAGATATATCATAAATCCTAATTGAATCTATAAATTCATAAAAGAATTATATAGTTCTAAAAGGAACTATCAAGCAATAAAGAATTCTTGAATCCTGAATTGTTTATTAAATTTGTAGAGTTTAATAGTTAATTAATCATTAATGATGATAAATATATAACTTAAATTGAGAATATTATTGTAAGCATTCAGTCGCGTGGCTGGTAAAGTGGCGTAAGTGACAACTTGAAACTTAGGCGCCCATTTTGCATCGAGGTTGACTCATTTAATTGGAAGTGAAATACAGAAGTAAGTACTAACTAAGTGATTGGTAAACTAGGGGTAATGCACCTTTTCGCAAGTTAGGAGTACATTGGGAAGGAGGCTGGAGTGGTCTAACCATCCAAATATTCCAGCGGACGAATAGACTAGTTGTTAGACATTGAGTAAATTTTGTTTGAATTACCAGAAATAAATTAATAATCAAGAATTTATACACGCTATTTTATTACTAATTTGATTTAAATATATTAAAATGGCACGTATCTCAAAATCGATAAAATTTCGAGATACGTGCCAAATAAATAGAATTAATAAATTAAGTTACTAATAGCTAAATAAAAATGTAATTAACTTTTTAGAAATTGATAGTTCATATATTTAAAATTATATAAATACAAATTTATAAAATTTTAAATGCTTAGAATGTTGATTACTTTTAAATAATAATGTTTAAACTATATTAAATTTTATTTTAATGATTATGTTTATATTGATTATTAAATGAACTATCAATTTCTAAAAAGTTAATTACATTTTTATTTCGCTATTAGTAACTTAATTTATTAATTCTATTTATTTGGCACGTATCTCGAAATTTTATCGATTTTGAGATACGTGCCATTTTAATATATTTAAATCAAATAAGTAATAAAATAGCGTGTATAAATTCTTGATTATTAATTTATTTCTGGTAATTCAAACAAAATTTACTCAATGTCTATGTCTTAGACCTCGAGACTAGGGTGAAATCAGGATTCTCACGACTGGATAAATAAGTGATCAGGCACCTTTTAAAATGATTTAAGTTGTGATTTTCGGCCAAAATATAAGGTCTTCCTTAAATTGCTTAAATCATCTTCATCAATTGAAAATATATTAAATTTTTTAATGTATAATTTAATATAATTCATAAAAATCTTGCAAGCGTCTTCACTTTATATAAAAGTGAATACGGGGCTACGGTTGAAAAATGTAGTATAAAGTTATATATAATTAGATAAATTTTTTATTACTCATTTACTTGAAAGGACTAATCATAAAACCCCATAGATCAATTAAGAAGCGAGGTTAGGAGTTAAGAACAATTAGATTAAAAAATAATTATAATTGGCTAATAATATAAATAATTAGGCTAAAGTCAAATTAACACACCCTGATTGGATTATTTTATAAGGACAATTAATCGAGCCAATAGTTTTAATAATTAGCTCAAATATTATAATTATACTCCAATAATAATTAATTCTTAATTTAATTGTTCTTAACCCCAATTCTCATGTCTTAATTGATCTTTGGGGTTTTAAAAGATCAAGTTACTCAAAGTCCTAGCCAACCAGAACTCTAATAGTTTCCAAGTTAGATTATTAGATATTTGAGTATCCTGCTTTATTTTCATTTTCTACTTTAAACATTAAAAACATTCATAAATAAATTTATCTTTTAAAGAGGTCACCAGACCATCTTTAAAAACATTGCCGCCGGACAATCATTTATTATCATTGTCTGTCGAAAATTTAAGGATGTTTGCAAATGTATTATAGAGAATCAGACTTGGATATAGAACAGTATTCTATGTATCCCTACTAAATATAAGGGCTCCATTAAAATCATCAAAAATATTCAAAAAAGTACCCTATATATTCCATATGGAATATAGTAAGATCTGTTTGGAACTAAATAATTATAAAGAGATATCTATAGTACAGGAGAATTAAGTGTTTAAAGCGACATTTTAATCAATTTTACTATTTTTAGAAATTATGAATGTTAAAGTGCTTAAAACCAGCTATTAGCATTGTAAGAGTTTGATTTAAGATTCAGATTTAATATATTTAATTTATTAGGATTATGCATTAATTAATTATTAAATTTAAATCAAAGATTTATCATTATATGATTTTTCTTTTGTCTTTAATTAATATGATTTTTAATGAATATAAGCTATAAATAAAATTTCATTCGTTATGCCTATAATATAATACTATAAGAAAGAAATTCTATTAATAATAAGGGTGATAATTCGCAAAAATTAAATCGCAAAAAAACTTTTAATTTAATCTCCCAATTATATAGGTAGCATTTGCACTGCTTTAGTAGTATAGAATTGAACCACTCATTTATATTGATTGAATGTACCTTTACTATCACCATAATGAGCAGATGATGTTTAGCTTGCATTTTGGAGAAGTGTGGCAATATGATGTTTAATTCCAAAGAATATTATGTAATGGTTTTTATAGGGAGATATATCAATTTTTAGCTAGGCATCAACTTTTGAAGAATCAAGTTTCAATAAATGTCACTTAAATACAGAAATATAAATAATTTATGATATTATATAATTTACATTATATCCTATTTTTCTCATCCAATAATCTGCATTCTATAAATTATCTACCCATTTCTTCATATTCTTTTATCTAAATATAAATAGTAGACATAAACTTAAGTAAAAATGCTTTAAAATAATTAAATTGAAGAGTAATTTACTAAAATTTTTTTAAAAATTTTATGTAAGCAAAGACAAATACACTAAAATAATATAAAAGATTTTAAATAAAGATAAAGTTAAGATCAAATACTAACTATATTGAATCTAACGATAAGAATTAGCCTTAAATCATTATTAACTAATAAGCTGTTTAATTTGGAATCACTCGAGTCTTAAGATGTCTACCTAGAGTAGTAGTTTATTTTCTCAGTGGCTTTGGGATTTTACATCGTCATCTTAGCTCTTTTGAAGCTGCGTGGCATTCGATTTATAGATAATACGCTCGAGCTGAGATTCAAAAGTTGAGGGGATGAAGGGATTTTCTGAAACAAAATAAATGCGAAGCAGTATATACTATCTATGATTTATAATTAATGTTCTGAATTTTTTTTCTTCCTACCCGCTCAGCTATGGGTACATTCACAATTCTGACTTCTGTATTTGCGATTCTACTTTGTTATTTTTTAATTTATACATATCTAAAAATGAGCAACATTGTTCTAGAACCCTAATTCGCCAACCAAGAATAAGCAGCAACCAACAATATATTTTGGCTCCATTGAGTATGAAGTATAAATGCAAGATTAAACATCTGAGTAATAAAAATCAAACATAGCTTTTATTGCATCCCTTTGGAGTCATTATTTCAGCATTATATTTTAAACTAAAGACTGCAGTTAATTGTCCTCACAAAGTCAAAACAAAAAGAAATTTAAGCGATTCCTAAAAAAATAAATGAACTATAAAAAATATTATATATCTTAGTCATAACTTATCATCAGACATTTTGAATTCGAAGCTGTCCAGTTTTGTAACTTTTTGTAAAACGTCTAAGAATACCAGCTTGTAATTTTCCTTAAATTTCGTTAATGTGGATCCATTTACATATTAAAGGAGTACCTTTTAATTTGAAAGAATTTTTTAACATTTTTTCGCAGTCTGTCATCGCGAAGATTTCCCAACAATTTAAAAACCTCTCTCTGTCAAAAGGAATCGTCGAATTATATGTTGATTAATTTTTTTTAATGAAAGCCTTTTTTTTATTATACTATGTTAGAGGATAATAATATCGAAGTCAAAGGTCAACTCATCATCTTTCGTCTTAGTGCGGCTAGAAACAAGTCATCTGCTGCGGTGTCATTTTTAGGTCATCATTGGTTTCATCTTAAGTATAACTCTTTTTATTTAAGATACTATTTGAGGGAAGTGCTTTTAGTAATCTTTTTTATTTACTATTATTCTTGGATCAGTGACCAGCGAGGGTGTGGCCACCTCGCCATGCAGCTGGAGCAGCCTGGTTCGAACCCC
Source organism: Oxytricha trifallax (assembly GCA_000711775.1). Taxonomy (NCBI): domain Eukaryota; phylum Ciliophora; class Spirotrichea; order Sporadotrichida; family Oxytrichidae; genus Oxytricha; species Oxytricha trifallax. Next base: position 78,767 of record ARYC01017334.1, read on the forward strand.
GCCACCCGCCAACGGTTGTCACCGACGAAGGATCTCTTGCCTCGAGCTTGGATCACTACATATGCATGCCTGGTCACTGATCAGGCTCTTCAGTCTGTGGTCCCCTATAAACAGTAGAATGAATTGGTACTTACTTCAATATCGATTCTGTTGAACTCATCGTAGCAACTCCAAGAACTGCTCATAAATCAAAGTGGAAAAATCTTCAGCATGATTGTCATGCTTAACTTACTTACAAACTCCATTTCTACTAATAAATAATTAATTAGTTACATATTAATTAATCATCTTACCTGAGTTATTTACTACTTACTACGACTACTATTATTCTTGTAAAAAGTTTGAATTTTTTACGTATTTTCATAGTTTAAAGAAGGCTGACACCATTTCATGGATCTCAAGTTTGGTAAGATTGACTCGATATTTTAAAATAGTCTCTTAATCCTTAATTAAAAATGGATTAATGAGGAGGTTTATTAAAGTGAAGTTTTAAGACGAAGAGCAGAATCAGAATCGAGTGTGACAGCATTATTGACAAAGGCGACCTGTAATTCTCTATTGAAGACATTCTATGGTCTTCTAAAAGTATCTTGGAGTCTGGTAAATCAAAGAAACAAAACTAATTAAACTTTTATAAATGTGAGTTATTATATTAAAAAATTTAAATCACTCTTTCAGTTTTTAATATTACTTCTGTTTTAATTGTAGAGATATTCATATAATAATACCAGGAATATTTATTATAATTATCAATTTTATTAAGAATAAGCATTCTTTTTATCATCTTCTCTAATTTCCTATAGATAATTTTTTTTAAAAAGCTTTAAGTCGATTTTTTTTAAAAAAAAAAACACTATCAAAATAAAGAAACAAAAGATTTAATTAATTTATTATAGAATCTATCTTTAAATGTCATTTTATAGTCAAATTTTTCCTATTTTAATTTTATTTAATGATTTGATTAGTTTAAAATAAAAAGAAAATCTTTTTAATTTAAAATATAAAACTTGCACATTTATTAAATTGAATCTAATTACTCTATAGTTCTTAATTTAAGTAATTGATTAAAATACATTAATTTTATTATTATAAAAATTTCTTTGCTTTTTGCTTCAAAATTGACTAAGAATATTGAAGTTTTTAAAGTATATCAAGTAATAGTAGTAATTTAATAAAAAGGAAGCTATTATTACTCATGATCAATAATTAATAAAAGAGCTACTGCATCCGTCTTTTCTTTCTATAATGAAACATGAAAATTTTTCTTACTTTGACTCTATATTTTGGAGGGAGCTAGGGCCATTGCAAATAATCATAATTATTTGTGGCAAAAATAAAAGAATTAGATTAAGTATATTTGGAATTATACCACATTAAATTAGAGTTCTTATTTATGAAAAATAATCGAGAATTGGTAAATATATTTTTATATGAATATAAATAATAATTATTCGATAAAGGTTAGCAGATATAGAATTCAGAAACAGCTTTGTCATCTCTCCATTCTCCTTCGTATTTTGCTTCATCTGGCAACACATACTTTGTTGTTACCATCTTTTTCCAGTGTCTCTTGTGCTCTTGGTCTTCTGACATCGTCACACCTGCTGGTTATCATTACTGTAATTACAAATTTTAGTATGTTTTTGTAACTACCAAATTTAATGAATAACCAGCTGCCCAGGAATAACCATTTTTATTTTTCATTTTTCTTAATTAATTTCATTTTGATTTATCGATTTTATATTATAAATTTTTTATACTTCTTATTTAGAGTTACACCAGAGCTTCTTTAGTAGATTTCAGCTTTTTAAAAATTTCTCAAAGTGAAATACTTTCAGTAAGGAAATTTTTCAATTATTAATAAGAAATAATGGGAGACAATATTCTTCTGATAATTCAATGAAATCATCACACTAAAAATACTTCACTTAACTAATATTCAAATAAATTATACAATTATTTTTTAAATTTATATCCATCATTTATAAAAAATTAATTAATATAATTTAAATTTTTTAATTTTATATAAAAAAAAATAAATCTAAGAATAATTTAAGTTAAGAGAGACCTATAAAAATTAATTTCTCCTATGTAAAATGGTTATCAATTTGTTTAAATCAAAATGAGTTGTCATTCGATCATCACATTATTTAGAAAGGGATAGGTTCAGTTTGCTAATCTTAATATTCCTGAGTTAATTAATCTAAGATTTTACTGTATTTAATGAACCAATTTGTTTTGAGTCTAAATTACTAGGTTGTTTGAGCAGGATGGTAAAAGTGGTTGGTATTTGTAAATGAGCAGATAAGATAAGACAAGATAAGAATGAGTAAAATATTTTCTTTACAACCATGTAAATCAAATAGTGAACACGGATAAGGGCAAAGACTAACTCACACCATAGTTGTTGGTTAGAGTTTTAAATGGTTTCTCTCTGGATGTGGACACTGGGAGCTTATTTTAGCTTCTCTGATATGCGGCTATGACATCTTGTTTTGAGTGGAACGAGGAAAATGTTTGTAGAATTTCTTTCACAATTGCCAAGTCATGGATTACTATGATAACCACTATCAAATACATCTAGTTCTCTGCTAAATTGATGGTTTTATTATTAGTATTGCACTCTGCTATGTTTATTTTGATTTAGGATAACTCATACTTTGTACCAGAAATATTTAGAACTTTAAATAATAAATTTTTTATCTGAAAATTTAATCTGGAGATCTAAATTATTGAAACTTCACAAAATGAAAGTAAATAAAATAAAATCTCAATTGATATTCAAATTTATAATTCAAATTTAAAATTATGAAACTTAAAATTTTAGAATGAGTAGTATAATATTATTACCCCAAATATTTTTCTTTTAATTTACAAGAAGCCTTTCTCTTCTTTGCAGAATTAATATGAAACATTAAGATGTAGAAACAAAAATTTTCTTCTAATTGCCTTATCTTTATTTGAAATGTTCTTTCTGACACTTACTAGATGAAAAGGAATTTTAAAAAAATAAACAAATGATACTTTTTAATAATTGCTTTACATTAATTTTTAAAAAATTTTTTAATAACTAACTTTGTTTTATTAGAAACATGATACTTAAAAGCTTCTTGAAATTCCAAAATTATATTAACTTTAATAAAAGAGTAAAATCATTTGTATAGAGTGATTTATAAAAAACTAATAAACTTCTTTAAACTTAATATTATTCTATATCTAATTACTCTAATTAATCTTGTTAAAAAATTGGGTTTTATAAAGGAATTGAACCCTTGATAAACTAATATTATTTTATAAGTATAAATATTAATTGTAGTGAAAAATATTACTGTTTTACTTCGATATACTTCATTTAAATATGTTTGAATAGTTTTAAATATCTCTCAAAATTAAATTACTGATAATAGCAGAATCTGTTTTACTTACAGTTGAAAATCTCAGAAATTAAATGGAAAATTTTATGATGATTCCTTTTTGAAATTAGAAGAAATGCACATAGTTTTAGAGTTAATTCATAAAATAGGTTAGAAAAATCAGTATTTTGATGAATAAATAGAAAGGACTTTAAAATGTAGCAAATGCAGAAGAAACCCCAATAATAATAATTAAACAGAGTTTTAATATACTAATATAAACAACAAAAACTGAAAAATGATTTGATAATTTAATCTTATGTCTAAATTATGAATGAATATACTAATAAATATTGATCTATATTGAAATTAATTACACACACATTTTGTTTACCCCAAATGTCGTTTAATTTTTACTAATGGGGTTTTAAGTAATTTTCTTATTTTCAATTAATTTAAAATAGACGAAAATTAAATGTTCGCTAAAATTCACAATAATAACAAAATAAATTTATACAATTATTGAAAGTTAAAATAGATTTGAATCAATTTTATCATAAGATTAAATATAAAATCTTTTTGTCTATGTATTTCTGGTCAAACTAATAAATTATTGTTATTTTAATTTTTCAAGCAACTCTATGAGTTTTTTTCTTCATAAAATTGAATTATAACTCCAGAAATATTATTATTTAAAAATTATAAACAAAATGCGGAGATTCTAAGAGTATGTTTGAGAAATAAGATTTTTTAAATATAAACATTATTTTAATGACATTTTATTTATAAGTAGGCCAAGAAAATTTCTCATATTATAAATATAAACAAATAATTTTTTTAAAAATATTAACAACTGTTATAATGATTATAATTATTATAAAATTAAAGATTACACTATTTTACAGTGACAAAGAGAAAAGAAATCACGAATAGATTTGTAATTTAACTTTAAGGATAAGAGCTTTAATATATGTTATTAAAAATATTTTATCTTCAAAAAGCTAATATCCATTAGTTTGGACAAAATCATTTAATTTTATATATAAAATAAAAATTTATTTTGTCAGATATAGAATATAATTATGTATTGATAATATAGAATAAAAATTGACTATCATTAAATAAAATTGATTTATCTATTTATAAGAAATCACTGTTATATTTTGAATATACGTTGCATTTGATTATTTATTTTAAAAAAATTAATAAATGTAATAACGAATAATTAAAACCTTTGGGATAAAAATATTAATTACGAATTTCACAATATCGAAAGTTGAACAAAGGTAACATATAAATTTTTGTTCTATATAGAAAATAGTAAAATATTATTTCATAGTTTATAAATAATTATAAAGCTATTTGATAGAAGGTTATTCGAACTTGATGAAATAGCTATGATAAATATAAATCACTCTAAGTAAAAGGATTATTCAAAATTGAAGGTCATGTCATAAGAGCTAACTTAAAGTTAATAGTTAATTATCGATCTTGAGGATTAATTTTATAGCAAGAGTGCGATATAGGATAGTAGAAAATATTATAATTATTTAATTAAATAACGAGTATAAATAGAAAAAACTAGAAATAAAGATTGTCTAGAAAACATTTTATTATATAATAGCTACTTTCTGTATTATTAATCTTATATTAGTTTAGATGATTTAATAAGCTTGTGAAATATCTACCCAGAAGTAATAATCTAATGAATTCTATAATTCATTTACCTTACCTTAAGAAACTTTGACAATTTATGCTTATAGTTTTACATTAGAAATATTTTTCTGTAATTTTTTCCTTTGTCATTTCATCCATGCTTTCACTTATTGCCTATATTAAACATAAGAACATAATAATTTTAATTGTTCCTTTATAATGTTACTTGCTTGGATTAGCAATAATGTTTACCAAAAAGATTTGTGTTTTTTAAAGATTTTCTCATTTGTTATTTATCATACTTAATTAAGGTGAGTTATACCATCTAGCACAGATGGGTAAGTTTCTTGGCCCAAAATTTTAGATGCAACCAAGGGGGAAGTTTCCTACGCCATACATTAAAATTTATAATTTTTATAAATTTTTCAAAATCTTTAGCATCAATAATGGTTTAATTTAAATTTTTTATGGAATTTATAAAAATATCAATTATACCTTGATGATGAATTCAAATTTTAATGAAAATAATATTAATTATTAATAAAAAACAATTATTTTAGCATTGTTTTTAATTTATAATATTATCAAAATGAATAAACTACTCAGAAAATTACATATCATTAAAAGTTGTTTAATAAATGGTAAATGTAATTGAAATTAAAATTTATATGTTTAAATATTTTAATTGCCAAACAATTAAAAATTTAATGTTGAGGCAGGAAACTTCCCCTCCCCAACACAGAAATTGTTTCATCATTTTTATCATTAGCTTAGACATCTAAAACAACAATTTACTGTTAATAATAATTATTTATTAATAAAATAATATCTCAATTGAATTTTTCAAAATAAAAAATTGCTAAAATCAATTAAGATAACTGACTTAATTATAAAAATCACAAATTAAAAACATAATGAGTTTATCCAGAAATTAAAAAATCTAAACCTATCCAGTATCTTCTATTTATTTGTAAAGACTATGGTAGTAAATATTCAGTTTCTAATTGTCTTCATCAAAACCTTCTTATTTTCATAATTTTCTATGTTTTTATTAAAAATTCTATTAAAAATTATAAATTTTTTAAACTTTTGATAGTTATTTTGCGATTATGAATATAATTTAGAGTCTATTACAAAATATATTGTACTAAGGATTATATAGTTTGGTACAAAATAAATTCTAAATGATCATATTGTATATGTAAGGACCTGATAGAGAAACAATAAAATAAATAAAGCATAAACATTTTGCATTACTATCTATAATTATTTAAACAGTAACCAGTCACAATAAAGATTATAATTTTTCTACATTTTGGGGTAATATATTGTAATTTAAATTACTTATTTAAAAGTCAGGTTTTTACATTTTAAAACAATTAAATCCCTGAACTTGTATTTCATTAATAAGCTATTATATATCTTAAAAAATAACTATTGATGAAAACTTTTTCCTCATATTTTACATATTAATTTAAAGTTTCTTTTTAAAATTGATAAAAATATTTTATAAAATGCAAAAAACGACATAATTTTTATAGTTATAAATATATACATACTCATTTGTCAAAAACTCCATTTAATATTAATCATTATTGGAGATTTATTCTGAGGAAATCATTATCTACTTTTAATTATATTTTAATCTTGAGATTTATTTTTTTAATTTATAAAATGATTCTTTTCTAGACAATTAATTAGTCGTATGAGTATTGTACAGTTTAAATTAGAATAATAATGTTTGATGTTTTTTATATATATGATTTTAATTTTTATTTAGCTCTTTAAAGCTCATTATTTTACTCTCTTTATTACTTTCAAATCATTTGTATCTTGAGAATATTTTTTTAGTTAAAACCTCAGTTCTTAATAATATGCATCAATAAATGTGAGCAATTTAAGCTCAAATTCGAGTTTAACAATTTTATTTATATGATTCGCTTTAAATTTATTTTCCCTCTTTTGACTCGATTTATTATGAGATTCACGAAAGAACATATTAATTGTATTAAGAATTAATTTATTATAATTAATTAATTAAATTCCTTTATACTAACATAAATAAAATCTCCAAGAAAACTTTTTCGAAAATCTATAATAAATCTGCAATATAAATCATTCGCTTCTATATTAATGCTCTCATCACTTAACGATTACAACAATTATTGAATTAATTCTGATTCATTTTTCATCAACCATTTAACTTGCTTGACCAAACATGTACTCTATAAAAATAAGTCCAATAAAATACATATCCATAATAGCTGAACACTTAAATTTTTAAATAAGTATTTATTTATTATATATGTTTGGCTTAAAACACAGAAGTTATCAATTTTTTTAATTCAAAAATTATAATTTCTCAAGAAAACTTCAAAGTTTTAGTTTAGCTAAATTAATCAATCAATTATTTTAAATTTCGATGAACTAAAATATTTTAGTGTAACCCAAAATTTGCTTGGAAAATTCCCATTATTGAAATCTTTTATAATTATTTATCATTCATTCTTTAGTAGATTCTTATGAGTAACTTAATAGGATCTTTTTTTATCAGAGTTAAATTATTGTAGTCTATCTTCAACCCAGATAGTGTATCTTGATATATTAAATTCAGGTCTTGGAAATATTTTGAAAAGTTAAATTATATGCAATATCATTTACTAACAATTAATTTAGGTTTAGCTAAACTAGTCTATATATAGTGTTTGTTTTATTTATTCTTTAAAGTTAAGATCTTGATATGATGAATCAGAAATTATTTAATTAAAATCGATTGAGTCTTGCAGCACAATTCTTACTTTTTTTATAGACCGAAGTATTAAAGTTTTTCTTATTTCTTAGTGTAATATAATAATATTTTTATTATTAATCTTACTTTTCAGTTTCATCTTATTCAATCATTTCTTCATCATTATCATCAAATAATAGAAGTAATTTTTTAAGAATTAATTAATTTTATCTAAGATTACCAAACTAAGTAGCAATTTAATTAATTTATAATTTTACTTTATTGCATAAAGTTTTGAATTAATGCTCTAAAAATATGAACTATTTTTAAATTAAATTATAATAAATCTTACTTCTGGTTAATATTGACTAATTGCAATTCTTCAATGCTGTGATTAAGTTGTGATTATTTAATTTTTTTCGTTTTTCAAAGTCCTTTTTATTGCATTCTTATAGATCAAAAGTGTCTTCCTTTTTTTTAAAAATTTAACGATTTTTTTGATATTCTTAGAATGTCTTGTTTAATCTTTTTAAAATGATTCATGAGTAAACATTCTTAAACAAAGCTTACATTTCATTAAATATTTTGGTTTTTAGTTTTTTAGATTTCTTACACAGTTTTTATTTTAGTTACACCATTATTAGTAGTTTTTATCAACTAATTTCATCTCTTCCATTGCTTTTAAAGAAACATTCTTATTGAATTTAATCTCTTTTCCACTATTGAGTAGCAGGTTGCAGTATTGTTAACTGATTTGAGTGGAACCAAGTTTTAATATAGGAATAAGATCAAATATTAATTAGGATTTAATTAATTAAAATTATTTCTGAGAATTTTATATCATTTAATTGTTACCTGACAATCATTTATAATATATGTTGGGTGATCACTTTATATTAATTTCTTTCAACAATAAATTACAACACATTATCATCAGTCTATAATTATGATAATTTTGATTATATAAAGATAAAATAAGGTTTTAATCAAAGTAATATAGATCGTGATATAAATATTAAACTTCAAATAGGGATAAGTTTTTTATTATTTAATTGAATTAAAGATTAAATAAATTTTTTAATACTATTTTATTTAACACCCAAAACTAGCTCATTTGATTATGAGATATTAAGGATTTAAGTACTAAGTGGGTAATTAATGTTTAACTTATTTCATTCCATAGTTAAAATTAAATACAAAGTAAATTAAATTAATTAAAAACTTTAGATGTATTTTATTCTTTTACATTATTAAACATTTTAAAACAGAATTGAATGAAAAATCATGATATTTTCATGAGTAAATTAATTCTTTGATTTGAGGGTGTTTAAAGGGAAACTCAATTTGAAGGACTATTGGTATATGTTTCTTAATAATCATTGTTATAATAGCATTTTTTAACATTTTCTTAGAAGGATACTGTTTATAAGTAACAAGAATACTACTATGAGATTTATCTATGATTATTTTATAAGGGTATAAATTATTGATTAAGTCTAATCAAATAAATAATGTTAATTTTACCTCGCTATCATAAACTTCAACTTAAAAATACATTAAATGAAGTCTACTAGGATATCAATACACATTAAAAGACAATTAAATACTATGACGACTAAAAAGTCTCAATAGAATGTAATTTTTTTAAAAAATTCGTGGGGACCCTTACTTTTGAGTATCTATTATAATTAGTAGCAGTATAGAATAAATTGAGAAATATACAATGAGTTGATTATGATCTTTAAGATGCTATTGCAATAAAATATGAAATTTTAGTTACAATAAATTAAGGACCTTATTTCTCATATAATACTAAATATTTATTCAATTTAAATAGTTAAATTCCCAAAGGAAAGTTAGGCATAATTTAAGTTTAGCCCAGGCTAGACGCAAAGCAAACAAAAAAGTAAAGTCTATGAAATTTTTATCAAATATGAGATTCTTGGATAGGAAGAATTGAAATTAAAAGTTTATATATTTATTGAAGATATATCTAATATTCATTATAATAAAGTTAAGTTTAAGATTTGATTAAAATATATTATTAATATAATGAATTAATATTCTGTTAATCTGATAAAAAAAATAGCAACCAATATAATCCTTCATCAATTATATTTATCATCTTAGAATAGCTTGAATAGTTTTGAAATAAGTACCCTCATTTAATTTTTTAATTAATTTTTAAACGCTTTTCTATTTGTAATTTAAAGCTTATTCTTTAAATATCTTTTTTATAGGTTCGTTTAATTAACGAAAATGCTTCTTCAATTTCATGAAATTACGATGAATAATGTCCTTTAAATAATATTTGCAAGTTATTTGGTTTTTATTAATTATTAAAAATATTTTGATTTATCAAGCATTAGTTAATGCTATCATTAAGTTTAGTTCTTAAAGTCAAGATCTTAAAAGTTTTGTTTTTAAATTGATTTATGTTGAGTTTAATAATACTCAATTCCTTTGTCTTAGCTAATGCAAACATTAGCTGCTATTGTTTAGAAATGTTTTAATTTTAATTGAAAAAATATGATATCATAATTTTAAGACCAAGTCTATCCTTAAAGAGTGAGGCCTCAATAATTTATCATCAATATAAATTATTATCTAATTGATTTTCAATAGTCTTATAACTTCCTTGACCTATTTCAATCATTATTATTATATTTAGTTTAGTTAGTGCTTCAGATGATGTTAGCACTTTTTACTTACTTAAATGAATGCCTAATTATTTATAAAATCTGCTAAATAAGCTTCTTCTAATTAGAAAATTAGGGTATTGTTATTTAAATTTCTAAATGAATATGCTTTTAATAGTTTATAATATATAAAGTTTGGGTTAAATTAATGAAAAGAACATTTTGAAAATTTTATGGGTAAGTAGTTTTTATCTTAATAATAGAATTGCTTTTTTTATTTTTCGGAGTGACTTCTGTTGGTCACATTGCTATTTTAATTGTATAATTATCTAATTATTCTTAAATCATTGCTTTAATTAATTTGATCTTTAATGATTATCTAATAATAAAACGTTTTAGTTTTAACAAGTTTATTTCTTAAATTTTAAATACATAGACAATAATTAACTACTGTTATTTCTTGAATTTATTCCAAAGTATCAGCAAGCTAAAATTTCATTAGAAATTCCTAGATTATGATAAATATTTATGCTGATATTTTATAAAAACCAAAGAATTGCTAGTTAACAATTACTAACTAAAATATTTAATTCTTATTTTTTAGATAAATGATAATTGATGTGATCTGAGCAAACTTACATTACTCTTTGAGGCTAAATACCACAATTTTTTATTTTTTATAATTAGAAACCATTTTATATAATATACTTGCCGTAGTTATGACGTCGATACCTCACCAATGACGTCGTTTTTCCCTATCTTTAATATTTTATTTTTTAATATTCACGTGAATTTTATTATTCATAATATAGATATAATCAAATATAATTCTATATCACTACCCCAAAAGCTTAATAAGTATGATAAGCAGCAATCATAGATCTTTTTTCCAAAAATGTGATACAAGCCGAAAACTTTGTAAGAATTATATTTTTTATTATTCAAATTCTAATCGTTACTAAATAGTTTTTTTCCGGCTTCTAACTATTAAATGAATAAAAATAAGCTTGATACCCTTTTATTTTATGAATATAAATTGAAGAATAAAAATTTCTATTCATATTTGACTTTATTTTTAGAATCATTAGTTCTAGAATGCATAAAATTATATCAATTATTAGTGCTATTTAAAAAAAATATAATCATTTTTTTCATTAATGTTTTTCAACTATTTTTCACTTGAAATAAAAACTTTGCAAAAAAATTAAATATTTTTTTTAAATAGAAATCAAATACCTTTTATTTACATTCAAATTATAAACAATAAAGATAAGGAAAGTAGTGATACTATTTTCTCTATTGTCAATGTTTACGAATAAAATAAAAACAAATAATAAAGAACAACTTGCCTTATATTTAATTACAAAGATTTCTGGAGGAGTCACCCAAAACATCCAAACATTAAATTTTATATGCTTAGCAAATATAGAAGAAACTTATTAATCATCATTCCCTATATAAGGCAATTTTTGAGAAAAAGTAATTTTTAGGATTAAAATATTCAATAGTTTATTTAAAATAAGAAACTTTTAAATATTATTATATTTAATTTGTCAGTTACTATTAGAATTTATCTAAATATTTAGTGTTTAAATGTTTAAGTAATTATAATTTGTTCATGAATGGTGTTTTAAGATTGATTCAAATTATTAAATATTAAATATATTATAAAATACCTATTAGTCAGCAAACTTCTAAAGGAGGAAAGAAAATTCCCCCAGAGATTTTAAAAAAAAGTAATGAAGAATAGATGGGCATAATATACCTAAAATTTTTAGAATTATAAAATTTTCATCGTTAATTTAAAAAAAAGCTAAATATTATGGTTTAAAATATTATGTAGATTAAATTAGAAAGTATTAAAAAAATAAGTTAGTAATTTGTAGATAAAAAAATGAAGAATGGAGTTTACTTATATATCAAAAAATTTCTATTAGCACAATTCTGAATTCTGGAATGAATTAGCTATTTTAATATATTCTAATATTATTAATTAAAAGGAATTTCTATGCTGAAATTCCATTCTGGTAAATAATAAACTTACATATATTTTTAGTTCATGTAGAACTTATTTCAATTATAAAGATAATATTAATAATGGCGATGAATGGCATCATATCCTTCTTAATTTAATAGCTACATTCTTTAAAATTTATAATTTATAAACAAAAAAGATATTAAATTAATCACAACATATAGCATTAAAATTTAATTTTGAGAAAATCTACAGTAATAAGATGATAAAAGTAATTCTTCTAAACAAAATGAATATTTTAAATTAAGGAAATTAAAAAAGACGGGCAGAGATGGAAGAGTAGAAACAGCCAAGAAGGAAGCTACCAGCAAACGCTTAAAAGAAAGCAGAAATCAAAACAGAAAGTCAAAAATCTATGAAAGATTATTTTGAATATTCAAATAAAACCCATAGTATCAGACCTAAACATTCACACCAAACTAAGTAAACCATAACAGCTATAAAAACTTAGAAAAATTTAGTAGTACATTAGATAATGGTCGTCATCTTCATTATTATCAACCTGTAAGAGGAGTTGAGGGCTGGGTGAAACGGAATGAGAGATTTGCAAAAAAGTAAAGGAGCAAACTTAGAACTTAAGTGATAAGCAACAAGAGGTAGACACCATCAAAGACATTTGAGTTTAGCATTTGCATCTGAAATGCAAAGGGACTTAACTCGAAGTTGAAACAAGATTAAATGATGAGAGAAATAGAATTGAAACCAAACTTTATTGGACTCGTAGAAACGATACTCCAAAGAATAGTAGGACCTAATAATAGAAATATAACACAGATTCAACTAGCCAAGAATGGGGGCGTATTAGCATTAAATGGTGGCAGATTCTAAATGAAAGCAATATAAACTTTAAGATAGATTGTAACTTGGAACATATTAGACTTGGAAGGATTCCCACTCCACATTTTCACAGTATATATACCACCATACTGAAACGAAGAAGTAAAGGAACTACAAAACAGACTACTGTACATGATAAAAACTCTGAGATCAAATGCAAGAACCAGAGAATTATAGTTATTGGAGATTTCAACTATCACATTAAAGAATTATGTAAAAGACTAGAGAAAGAAGGCTTAAAGACATATATCTCACAAGGAGTATAAACCCACTCTAAGGGAAACTAATCAGATCAAATATTTTCAAATCTAGAAACGATAAGTTTGGAAACTGACCAGCTCAGACTGACAGATCAAAAGTTGATTTTAGCAAAAATTAGAATAAAATACTAGGAGAGGGACCTAAAGTTAACAGACAAAGAAATGGGGTACAGAATATCAGATATAAGAAAAAAATGCCAGAAAATGTTCATTTAATAAGGAAGGAAGCTAACGAAAGAAGTTTAGACAACCCTATAATTAGATGCTTCGAAGACTAATTAGAAAGGCACAGCAAGACCAAGCACTGGTATAATCAACCCCCAGAATGGGTAATTAGGAACAACAAACTAGAACCTAACAATCCCTTTTAAGAAAAAAAATGCTGAATGGAATAACGCTTTTAGAAACAAGGAATTAAGCTTAGACAGAGACGACATCAAAGGATTCTTCTATTTAATGAAGAAAAATAACTAAGAGTAGAAAAAAAGCCGAACCAATCAAAGGCATTTAATTGGAGGGTGAAAGATTAAACTTAGGTGAAGAGGTTGAAAGGAAAATAATTGATTTCTTCAATAATCTTTACTAAGATGAGAGGTAAGACGCTGGAGTGGACCCCATTGGAAAGGACCAGATGATGACGTGTGATATTAAAATGGAAGCATTTTGTAGTGTGGAAGACGTAGAAAAGCCATTAAGGAATGTAACTTCAACAAAGCTATCGACCAGATGGATTTGATGGCAAGATACTTACAAAATCGGAAGAAATTCGGAAAATAGTGAGTGAAAAGTTAACAGAGTGGTTTAAGTCAGGCAAGATTCCAAAATACATAAAAGAGGGCAGACTCATCCTACTCAGTAAAACAAGCGGAGAACACTATCCAGAGGATAATGATACAAGACCAATTGTCGTGAGTTCTCACTTAAACAAAATTATTGAGAAAGTGATAGTGAATAAACTTAAGGAAAAAGGGAGTGAGTTACTAAAGACTGGATATTATTAAAGCGGTTTCAAGGAAAACAAGAGCACTCACTTAAACTTAATTAAACTCCTAGAACATATAAAGAACTCCAGAAGGAAGAGTAATCAAAGAGAAGCATACTTACTTGTAGACCTTTAGAAAGCTTAAGATTCGGTTTGGAAAGACAAGTTATTAGAAATCCTGAAAAGAAGAGCAAAGACGGAGGATGACAAGGTCGCAATAAAATTGGAGGAAGAATTGGGGGGGGGAAGTTTCCTGTCAAGGTTTATGATAAAAAAAATTTTTAGGGAAGTTTCCTGTCAAGAAAAATATTATTTTTTTTAATTTATTTTTTCTTTATGGAATTATTATTTTTGACCACTATAAACACCTTTTTTGATTTTCACATATTTTTAATTCAACAATTTACCAATCAATCAAAAAGTATTACAAGATCTACTTCATGTTGAACAATATTTTCATTATAATTCATTTTATTTTGCATTAGTTTTTCAAAACTTTTAGTAAGAATAATAATAAAAATATGGTTCTATATCTCAAATAATGATATTAGAAAATAATTCCAATTTATCAATTTGACTCTTAAAAAATGTTTAAATTATCCTTTAGCTATTTAAAGAGTAAAAAATTATTAATTAAAATATTTTATATTTAACTAATAAAAATTATATATAAAAAATATTTACTTGACAGGAAACTTCCCTCTTGTCAGGAAACTTCCCCCCCCCCGAAGAATTGTATTAGAACAACAGAATCAAATTCGAGAATGAATACATTAAGACGCAGAAGGGGATAACACAAGGGAGTAGGATATCCCCAATGCTGTTTAAAATCTACCTTTAAGATGCCCTTCAGTCATAAAAGAGCTATAATCACTCATTAAACAAGGAAAACTAATGGCATTCGCAGATGATATCTTGATCAATATAAAAGATCAGCAGCAATTTAAAAGAATCATCGACAGCTTTAAAGAGTTAGAAAAACTCATAATCTAAAACTAAACATGAAGAAGACAGTATTTCTCAGCGATGCAAATTAGTTTTAGTAAACGACAGAGATTGAGGGAATAAATAAAGTAAAAGAAGTAAAGTATTTCGGAATTAAGATAAACTTAAACCCTCGGGAGATGTTTAAAGACACGTGGAATGAGTTGAAGAAACAGACAGAATTCTATCAAATGCTAACAAAATCAAACAACCCTACACTAAAGGACACAATTATGGTAGCTTAAATTAGATAACTCCTGATCTATAAATACACTCTGTTAATAGCAGCAAAATATTTGAAAATAGAAGAGATTGACAAAATAGAAACCCACCTAAAGAGGATAGCATTCAAAACCCCCAGAGATATACCCAACAAAATTCTAAGGAACGTAACTCAGCTCAAGGAGAGTAGCACAGCAGAGATAATAATAGAATTCGTTAAGAAGAACATAAAATAATAAGACATGACATAGGTGATTACTGGCAAAATAACAAAGATAAAAGTCAAGTTTAGAACAACAAAATTAAACTCCAAAAAACTAAAAAGATCTTTATCACAAAAAATGTGATTGATACCATGATGACCATTAGTTAAGGAAGAACATTGGTAAACTACGGGATGAGCCACTATTGCAACGCACATAAGATGCTCGTGAACACGACAAACATGAGGAACTATAACCTTATTAATGGAGCTGGAGATCCAACAAGATTCACTAAGCTAATTGGAGAGCATAGACTAATTGATTTAGACAGCAAGGCTCAAATAGAAGCTCTGGCAACATGATTTGGTTGGATGAGAAAATAAGAGGATTAGAGACTAAAGGTTATTTTCAAAAAGTCAGGAAACTATTCAGAGTTACATATATCAAGAGATAGAAACCTACTTTAGATGGGGGAAGCTCTAATTCAATTGTGAAGTAAAAAACAAAAACAAAAAAATAACTATATTGAATATTTAGATCAGGGAAAGGAGATAATGAGGTTGAAACTGTAAGAATTAAAGTGAAATGTAACAAAACTACAAGTTGTTGTAATGAATTACATTTCTAGCAGATAATTCACGCAATTTTAAAAAGGCAACTGATTAAATTATTTTGCCTTAAGTTATTATCTATCTAAACAAAATGAATTTAATTATAAAAATTATAATTAATTATTTTAAAACTAAAACCCCATAGATCAATTAAGAAGCGAGGATAGGAGTTAAGAACAATTAGATTAAAAATTAATTATAATTAGCTAATAATATAAATAATTAGGCTAAAATCAAATTAACACATCCTGATTGGATTATTTTATAAGGACAATTAATCGAGCCAATAGTTTTAATAATTAGCTCAAATATTATAATTATACTCCAATAATAATTAATTCTTAATTTAATTGTTCTTAACCCCAATTCTCATGTCTTAATTGATCTTTGGGGTTTTATATGTTATTTTAAGTTAATGACATGATAAATTTGATTACTATGGTTCATGAATTTTCAATATCAAAAATAGTAATTAATAATCAAGATAAAAAAATAATATTAAAATTATTAGGATTAAATATAAAATGGGTTTTAGATCTATAATAAACTTACAAAATCTCTCTATTTTTATATGTTACTTGTGCATTTTTGGTGTTACACTTGCATTAAATTTCAAACATTTCTTTGATAACAATTTAATTCTTTATCTTCATTAAATCTATATCTTCAATTTTGAGTATTTTATATTATTGTTATTTTAGCATTTCATTTGTGTGAAAGATTTTATGACTTTTATTTCTATATTTTGTTTGAATAATCATGACCACTATTATATATTTTAAATGCAATTTATAATAAATTCTTCGCTCGATAAGAAACTAATTTGATAAATTAAATTACAAATATAAAGATAAACAATTCAAATCACTCAGATAAATAACTTTAGAAATATTTACATTTTGATATTACATTTTCTCCATATTATAATTAAAGATGTGATTTAATTTTATTATATATTATTTTTGAAGTATATTTGTATTTTTCTCTTTATAACTTCTGATTGTTTCGTATATTATCAATAATATTAGATAATTGGGATAAAGAATATCTAATTAATCTCAAATTTCAGATATTAAATAAATAAATGTAAATATTTTTATAAAAATTGAATTAATTAATTTAGATCTTAATCATTATTCAATGACCATTAACGTTTCAATTTACTTTATACATTAAAAACTAATTATCAGTAGTCTTAAAAAACAACAAAATTTGTCATTAGAGAGCAATTATTTTTATTAAGCATCTTATCATTAATTAGAACATGTAATCTAATAAAATTAATCCATAAAATTAAAATTATAAAATATCGATTATAAAAATTACGAAACATCTCTAAGATTAAAATTATATTCAACTAAAATAAGAAATTTCGTTAAAACAATCTAAATTAATTTTTAAAAACATTATTTATGATTTGTACGATGTTATATAAAACAATAGTCTAATTGAAGACATAATGGCAAGGCAATATTTTGAAAATAATAATATTAACTAAATAATAATTGCTCATCAATAAATATATATAACTCAATACTATAATTATCATTAAATTTTTTTTATCTTCTCAGCTAATATATAAATTTAAAATATGTAAAAAATATAATTTATTAATGATTATATAATTTCATAAAAAAATTAGATTCTTGTAGTTATTAAGTTATAATTTTATCCTGAGTAACTTCAATTACCAATAGTATATTTTAAATAATGTAAAGACTGTTATAAATTTATATTTTGAATTAGAAATTATGGACAATTAATTTTGATAATTTAATTTATTTGAGTAATCATAAAAATACATGATATAGATTTCTTTACTATATATTATTAAATTGAAATATATTTTTAATGTGGATTAAGTTTTTCGAAGTTCATATTTAAGAGATAAATATAATAGTACATTTATAAGATTTTGTTTAACTTTTATTAGAAATAAACAATTAATAATAGTAAATAACTGTAGGTAAATTAATAAAAACACAAAGAGTATAAATCAGAAATATAATAATCAAAAACTCATTTATTTCTCAGTTCTCACTCTATTTTAATTATTCATTAGATAATCTACTACTTGAATTTTCAATCAAATTTAATTTAGTTTTCTTTCGTCAAACGTCATCTCCTGCTTTTTATATAAATTACCTGAAAAATTTTCTTGACTAGTTAATACTTTCGTGGCCTTCTGGTTTTCTTATTCTGACATCAAATCTTTGCTAGTTATTATTTCAATTTTTTCCTTTCTTTTAATCAATAAATATTCAAAAATTTGACAAAATGTATTATATAATAAATAGTAAACAATTATAATTAATTATTTATAAAACGTTAAATTACATGAATAGTCAAAAAAAATTATCAAACTTTTTATTAATTATTAACTTAACTATATAATAAAAATCTTTTCATTTTCATTTCAGATTTGAATAATTTATTTTTCATTATCATTACAGTTAATTTTATTCTTTTTAATTACTTTAGTAAATGATTGGTTTGCATTTTATTCTATTCCTAATAATTGAAAGTAAAAGGTTTTAGTTATAACGATAGTTCATATTTGATATCATAATTACTCACATATTCCATAGTAACTAGCATTACATTAGTCAAATATAAATAAAATATAAAAATTATGAATCTAAATTTTTGATTATTTTAATTTTCATTGGCAGTTTTAAGTAATTTTTTATTAAATGTCTTTTATTCTTACTTTCCTATCCTAATTTTTTAAGAATTTCATTGAGTCTCAAAGAACATTGATAAAGTTGAGCTTGTAATCCAAAAATATTTTATAAATATTACAGTAGTGGCTCATTCAGTAGTTCACAATCGTTCTTCCCTAATTTGTTCCATCTTAGAATTTATTTATTCTTTGTTGTAAAATTAGTTTTGTTCTATTCTACATTGACTCCTGCTTTTTTAGAATATTTCTGGGTTTTTCGTTGATCATTTAAATTGATCTATATTCATTTTATATTATTATGTTTTCTCTGCCAAGTCCAAAATAATGGCACATGTGTTGGTGTCTTTTAGTTATGTAACATTTCTGAGTATTCTAATCGGTATTTCTTTTAAAGTCTTAAAAATAAATTCTCTTTTTTTAAAGTTCCATTTTCGATCTCTCCACACTTAATGTAATTGCTACTAATGATGTGTATTTGTTAATCAGAATAGACCATATTTGTGCAAATATTAATATATTACATATCGTAGACTTGTTTGATTTAGCTAGCTTTTTTAAAATCGGTTTTCTATATTATTTTGTTCCAAGAGTTTTTAAGTAATTATTGCGTGTTTAAACAAAAGTTTAATCCCAAATACTTGGCTTCTTCAACCTTGGCAATACCTTTTACTTGGTATACGTTCTTGAATTCTTTGAGTTGCTTAGAAAACCATTTTCTTATGAGTTAGTTTGTAGTTATGAGTCTTTTCTATTTCCTTTAAACATTTTAACACTCTTTTGAATTAGTCGAAGTCGCTAATATATATTAATTAGTCATCTGCAAATGCTTTTAATTTCTCTAGTTTTATAAGGACATTTAATTTTTATTTGTGAATATAATGCAACTTTGAGGCATATGTTGTATAGCATAGGTGATAATCTATTGACTTGAGCTACTCCTTTCTCCGTGTTAATTTCTTCTTCCTCTTAAATAATTTGGTTGTTTTTTTACAGTTCCTCTATATATTAGTTATATTGCGGTCATGTCTTTCCCATTTTTAATTTTCTTTTAAAATTTCTAATATTTGGTTTTTCGAGACCACGTCAATAGCTTTTTATTTAGGTCTTCTAGCAAGAAGGCTTATCTTTTTTCTTTTTTTTTCTTCTGGATTGTTTAAAATGTTCCAAAATCCTTATTAGTTTGATGTGAGTACTCTTATATTCTTTGAATCCATTCTGGTAGTTTCTTGTTTGGAAAATTTCACTTTTTTTCTCTTAAACTTTTTTCATGATTAAATTTTCCAAAATTTTTTCTCATGTGCAAATTGACTACAATTAGTGTTTGAGATATCAGGCATTTGATCTCATTTTTTTACTTAATAGAATTAGTTTTACATCTTTAATTATAAGGAGTTTTTCCCGTGTTTACCATTCTGATACTCTTTGGCACATTGTTTAAGATTATTTCTGATTTGCCCATAATTTTTAAGTAAGATCTATCAAGTCCGATTGCTTTGTATAAGTTGCAGTCCTTGATACTTTTTTCCACATCTTCTGCCTAACAGAAACTCTCGCCTTTTCATTCGTCATAATCGTATAGGTTTTGGTTCCATTTAATAACCCTTTCTTTCTATTGTCTTTATATAGGTTAGAGCAGAATTACATAATCAACTTTTTTGTTGGCTCACTAATATCTATCTCTCTCTTCTTTTTTGAATCTCTTAATTAGCTGAGATTATTTTTTATTCTTTGTTGGTTGTTTAACGAGATATAAGAATTTTTTTTCAGATCATTTCTATTAGAGGAACGTTCCATGTCTCTAATAGCATCTTTCCATTTTAAGTTTGAATCTAGGAATACCTTGTAAATCTTTCAAATTTCATTCCTCTATACTATCTGTCAATATGTCTTTGAAATAGTCCTAAATTTGTTTGTAAGCATTCCTTCCTAATGCTGAAATTCTTATCACTTTTTCTTTTTCTGATAGTTTTATATAGCTCTCATAGAATTTGAACTTTAGTTTAACTTTACTAATTTTTGGTCTTTTAACTTTATCAAAATCGTTTCTCAACTAGCTGTCTCAACACTCTAGTAAATTAATCCAGTTGATTTCCCTTTTACGAATTTCCATTCAAATTTAAATGCATTAACTTAATTTCCCCTTCTTTCTAAAGTCTTTTCCCAAATTAATATAAATGGAAGTTAAAATTTCCCATAACAATTATTCGTAGTTTCAGATATTTTTTTTTTAATTTTATCATGTCAAGTAAAGAATTTCTTTGATTCCATCGTTAAAATATGAGGGACATAAAATATGAAAATTTGTAATGGGAATTTTAGTACGTTCAGGATTGTCCAAACGAAGTATTACCATAGTGTTTATATTTTTCATAGGGTATTTTCCATTGTTTAATCCTACCACTCCTCCTTTTTTTGCTAATTATCTTTGTGCCTATGTGGTTGTTATTCATTCCAACTAGTCTTAATAGTCTCGTCTCCACAAGTCTTACTATATCTGAGCGTTTTTCCTCAATGTCTCTCACATTTAATCTTGCTTAAGTTTTTAGCTAATTACTCTGAGATTTTGTGAACAAATGTTTAGATCTATGTATTAAATTACTATTTGTCTTTTTTATGATTATTTAATCAATTATTTTACTTCTTAGCTTCCTGTGAATCTTTCAGTTTTCTTACCCATCCTTTAACTTCTCTCACAGATTTTTAGAAATGAAGTTGCAAGCAATTTTTCAATACAATATTAATTTGTATAAATTTTTTAAGTTTACTGTTTGATTTAGACATTTTGTTTATTGTTTGCTAAACATTTGAACTTTGGTTTGAACATTTAAAGCAGTATTTTTCAGAGTTTTGTGTTTGTGGTTTGTTCTAATAGTTTTTCTACATACAACACTGGTAATGTCCTCTCTTTGCTCATCTCGCTGTGTTGCTTCAACTAGTCTCGCTTTTTCCCTTTTGATTATATAATTTTTTTAAAAAAAATTATATAATAACTTTTTTAAAATAAACTATTATTTATGATTTAAATTTCTATTCCTTAATTTAATTAGTTACAGTTAAAAATTATGCTCTTTAAAAGCCAAAAAAATTGTTCAGCCTCAATAAGTGTTTAATATAGTTGATAATTTGCAAATGAAAACCAAAAATCAAAGACTAAAATAGTTTAACAAATAAATACTCTAAAATTATCCTTTATTAAAAGCTATATTATCAAGTTAATTTGCTTTATTTTATTTTACAATATTAGACTCTTGAAATAAAATTAACAACATATTAGATTTTTAATATAAATTACAAGGAAATATAAAAGAATTTGATTATTTTTTAAATTATAATTAAATTATAGGGTTAAATTAATAGATTATTGTTATTAAAAACAATTCTTTATTAAATAAATAATTTTATTTTTCTTAAATGATATTATAATTTAATATTATCAATAGTTCAAGTTAATTATAAAATTCATTTTTAGATTCCAATTATTTATTAATTATTTGGTTATATCATAATTAATTCATTTTTGAAATTATTTTATCAAGTATATTTTCTCATTAATTATATTGAAAAAGAAAACACACTTTATAATAACAAGATCTCAAATTAAAAAGATATATCAAATTTATAATATTACGACACTTATTTATAAATATAATACATAAACTACACAAAACAATAAATTAAAATTTTAAACCATTCTAATGCTAAAATATGACTAAATTTAAAAATATTCTTGGTTATACTATACTTAAATGTCTTGAATTGAGGGAAAAAATGTTATAAATCAAATCTTTTTCTGCTCTCTATTATTTAATTGATAGTTGTGATTCTTGATTATGTAATACTTGAACAACTTATTATTATTATATATAAGTTTAAGCCATATGCCTTATTTAAATTCTTAGTTGATTATTCTAAAGTATTAACTGAATTTTTTCTACAACAACATTATAAATTATGATAATGTTCGTATGAAAAAGATTTTTTAAAAATATTCAATATTAACTTGATATACTTTCAGAAACTAGAACATATTTCTATAATATGTCTGTTATTTGAGCTTGAAAAAATTCGTCTTTAAAAAATACTATTTTAAAGCATATTAAAAGCAAAAACTTTTTTATTTTTTTGGTGAATTTTTTTATAGTTTTTAATTTTGCAGTCAAAAATATTCTGGAAAATGTTGAAAGTATAGGCTTTATATTATTTCGTTTCAGTTCAGCAACATTTTTATTAATTCCTTAATTATTATATAGAATTTAACTAAATTTTGCAAATTATTTTTTTAGTATTATTAAGACTCTACAGAAGTTAATACTGTGTATTAACCAACAATTTTATAGTACTTAGTGATCTTTCTTCAATAAAGTTAAAAAACTTGGAATTGTTAAAAGACAAATAATTCAAATTTATATCTTAATTTATTTAAAGAATCAATTTTAATTATAAATTAGGAATTTAAGAAAATCTATGATTAAAATAAGACTATTTTAAGAGGATCAAAAGAAAATAAAATTATATTGTTATCTAGTTTTATGAAAGCAGCTTTTTTGATATAGTGCAAGGAATATTAGTTAGTTTGTATTATTGGTAAGATATTTTAAATTAAATAAATATTAAATTTCTTTTGAAAATTATAATTTACATGTCAAACATATTAACAGTACTTAAAGTTAATGTTAAATAAAAAGTTTCATAAAATTGCTAAAGCTTCATCTTTTTAAAAGGTTGAAGTTTGAACATTAATAAAGTTAAATATAAAAAGAGATTAAAAAATGTCAATAACTAATACAGACAAATTTTAAGCATTTTTTAATTATTATTTCCTTATATAGTTTTAAGGTCCTTAAGGAAATAAATATATATATATATATAAATCCAAAAAAAAAGGATTTTTAGGATGATTTTCATTGATTTCTTAATCAAAATTAATGGGCATATAATAGTTAAAGTGTCATTCAAGAAATATTCTAAATAAAAATAGATTAATTGAAATTCCATTTGGAATTAAAGATTATTCATAAGTGTTCTAACCAAGATAACCCTCCCCACCCCTCCCCACCCTTAACCGAGATACCCCTCCCCATACCCCCTCCCACCCCCAACCTATTTTTATAATAAAATAATATAATAATTTATAAAATCTTTTATAAATGAGAATTTTATAAATTAATCATTATTATTAATTTAAATATAATTAAAATTATTAAGCTTTAATTATAAATAAAAATAATTATTCAATCAATAAAATTTTAAAATTCTCATTTATAAAAGATTTTATAAATTATTATATTTATTATTATTATAAAATAGGTTGGGGTGGGAGGGGGGTATGGGGAGGGGTATCTCGGTTAGAACACATAAGTATCAATTAATCATTTAAAAAATATTTTTAAGGTTCAACCTTTAAAAAACTTTTTGCAAGTTACAACGTTATAAAAGGTTGAAGCTTGTGATTAAATTTATTGACCAATAATGATAAAATAATGAAAATTTAATCAGTCAAAATAGTGAGATCAAATTTAATATATAAATTCTTAAATTACATTAAAGTTATTTATTAATCATTATCAAAATATTTATAAAAAATTTGAGAAAATCTTGTAATTGTATAAATTTAATTAAAACATAATTATTCTAAGTTTGAAAATCAATCAAAACGAATAAAAGACCTTGTTAAACTTAGTTTGCATGCTTCTCTAATGAAAACTTGAATATTTTTCTAACAAAAAAGTATTTGCTTCTATAAAACAACTATCAGATTGCCTTGGAATCAATTAAGGCTATTACTTTTTACTTCTGATTAAATTAATTATAATAAATCATTAGACTAACTCATAAAAAAATAAAGTAAATCTGATATTTATACCGGATGATCATACATTATTGACACTTTGTGATGTAACTTCTTCATTTCTTAATGATTGATGAACTTTTTCAAGAACGGTTCCAATCTTTTTCTAACTTCTTTCCGCTTTTCTGTTAGGAACTTAAATTTCACCTTCCCTGATAAATACTCCAAAATTATTAAGGCAGCTGAATAAGTGTTCCAATATCTATCAACACTATTGACCTTGAGTGCCAAGTTTACATACTTATTATTTTGGTTAGGCTTTGAATTAGATTTATCTTTTTCAGTAATGGAGTATTTATAATTCTTAATAAATATCTGAAATTCTGAAAAGTTATCAATCAAGAAATTATTTGGCTTAATATCTCTATGTACAATTTTATTTCATGAAGTTCCTAAATACTTTGTAACATCTCCAACATGCTTGGGTTTAATAATTAATAGTCTGATCGGGGGGGGGGGAAAGTTTCCTGCACTCGAGGAAGTTTCCTGCACTTTTTTTATTTTATGTTAAACTTAATATAAATCATAAAATTATAAATTTTTATGACTCACTTATATTAATAGGATTTTTATACATGATAGAAGTAGTTCAAAAAATATAGTCTAACATTATATAAGTTTTGAAAGAACATATAAATTGAATTGAAATTTCAATAACAATTGGATACAATACTTGGAATTACTTTAAAAATAAGAGGACAATATAATGGCTAAGATACAAAAACCAAAAATATCTCAAAATTGGAATCTAAAAAGTTATATTGACTAATTGATTAATAAATTAAGCATAATTAATTCAATAAAATTCGTTCGGAAGTTGCATTATAGTTGTAATAAAAATATTTTATTATAGAAAAAAATATTTTTAAAAAAGTGCAGGAAACTTCCCTAAATTTTTTTTTTTATCATAAACCGGTGCAGGAAACTTTCCCCCCCCCCGTCTGATCATATATTTAATAAAAATTTAAGAGTCACCTAGAAAGACCTTGTAATAGTTGTGATTTCATCATTGTCAAATTTAACAGCTAAAATTTCATTTTGTAAGCTAAGGTTATTATGCTTAAATAATTTCAAGAATTTGTATTCGCTCCAATATAGTTCATATTATTATTTATGCTCAAGCAAATTTTTCATCTAATCCTAATTTATAATATGTATAATTTAATTAATGAGTAATAATTAATAAATAAAGAAACTTAGAATGGTGACGATGAAGAACCTGTTCACTCAAATTAATGTAAGTTACAAAAAAGATATCTAACTTATTTTATATTTTAGAAGTTGATGCTGGTAGAAACCCTAAAAGAGCTGGAAAGGAATTTCACTAAAGGAGAACAAGAAGCAACTTTTAGATATTTTGGCATGCAGATGGAGATGTATTCGATGGAGAGTGGTTTGTTTGTAAAGCTGTTCCTGGATATTCTTTTCCATTTTGTATAATAAGTTTTCCTTAATATATATTTGCTCTTCTATTTATATTGTACATTTCATTTTATTTTTCATAAATATATTGTATATATATATATATATATAATATATATTATATATATATATATAATAATATATATATATATATATATATATTATTAATCTTTATAGTATAAATTTTTTTTACCCTCGCTCTTTAAACCATTTATAGTTCAAATGCTTCATCAAAAAAAAATCAAGATCTCTAGATACTTAATTTGATAAAATTATTTTTAATATAATTCTAAACTTTGCTTGAAATTAATTTTGTATTACCGAGTTAATTTTAATTTATTTATTTCTCATTATTATTAGTTATTTTTGTTAAAATTTAGAACTTCAAAATCTTCATTCACTAACTATTCCTTATATAATTCATAAGCATTATATATTTTTTTTATTTTAGTACTTTCCATTTCCCTTAAATATTTTTCAAGTTCACTTCCTTTTAAAAAATCATATCATTATTTATTTAAAATTATTTAAATAACTTAGGCTTCAAATTTAAATGAATCAATTCTTTTTCATTGTAAGTCATTAAGTTTTGAATGAAAGTTCGACGTACTTTAGTTGGTTAGAAACATAAATTAATAATTTTGCATGAGAAGAGTTTTTATATTTTTGATATTTGAACAAATTTACCTTTCTTAATTTTGTGTTCATAAGAATGTTTTCAAATTGTACGTTGTCATAAACTTAATTGCATTTTAAGCAAATAATCAAAAATTTTGGCCTTTCACCAAAGTTAACATCTTTCTTATGTTGCCTCAAACTTGTCTTGAGTAAATTTGTTTTCATCTAAGTCATCAAGATTATTATTTTTTTTATCTAAGTTCATTTATTCTATCTATTTGTGGAAGAACTGATTTCATCTTGGTTAGGTTGGAAACTTTGGATTGTCTAAGAATATTATGATTTTAAAAATTTTATTTTAATTAAAATATATTCAATGTTTTAATATTAAGTCAACTAGCATTAAATTATGAAAAAAAATATATAATTTTGGAGTCGGCAAATTTTTAAATTTGCCGACCCATTCGGGCATTTTATAATATTATAATTTATGATTAATTATCAAACTTAAATTTCATGATTTGAGTACATTCAACATGATTATAATATATATTTAAATATAATCCTTTTAGTCTAAGGAACAGTTCTCTTTAGATTAACATTATCTTTAAGAATTTTATTAAATTATTTACTTTCATAATATAATAAAATTATTACGGCATATTCTTGTTTGACTCATGAATCTTGCTTGATTCTTAAACTTTTAATGAACTTTTAAATCCTTTAGTAATTAGAAATTTATTCAGAAAGATGTAGAAATATAACCAATATGAAAATATAAATGTATGAAACGTTGATGCTCTCTGTTTGAAGTTAGATTAAGTTCTAAGCAGGACTGGTATACATTTCTATAGTATCACTGTAATAATTTATATATTCTTAATATTTTTAGAGGGATTTTGCCTACCTTGTTACAAAACACGACCATGAGATTTATCAAAGATTACCTGTGCCAAGTTTATAATGAAGCAGAAGGAATTTAATTAAATAAATGTTCCTCATTATCCAGAATTCAATATAGAAAACATCATGAATTAAGTTAAGGTGATGCATAAATTATAAGGCACCTTAACTATTATGAAGACTAAAAGTAACTAACAGAAAGTGATTTTTTCTATAAAATAAAAGGCACCCTAGCTCCTTAGTATTTAGAGGACTTGGTAAAATAATAAAATAGTGTTCGAAACTCCCAGGAGCTGATCTCACTCATGGATAAGCAATAGCTATAGGGATGATATTTGTAGGGAGATTTAAGATGAACCATTTTTTTCAAGTAAAAATAAAAATACAACTCATTTATTTAATTATAGGAGCCAAAGGTAAAGGAAGCTCAATCCAAAAGTCATGGCTAAAGCTAAAAGATAGTCAACAAAAAAGATAAAAAATTATGAATTTCAATAAAACTACAATTAACCAATAAACGCTGAAATGGAAGAAATAAAAGAATCAAAATAATCATAATTAAAACAAAGTGAGGCAAAATAGTTTCAATTTAATATATGAAACAAATTATCAAATAATTAAATTTATTATATTAATAAATTAAACTCATTATATAAGTCATTCTAAATAATTTTCAATTATTAGAAAATTTCTATCAATAATTTTTCTGATTAAGACTATATCTGCTTCATAGACGGAGTCTATAATTATGTTATAATTTTCTTAGTTTGATAATTAAAAGTTCTTAGCCCTTAATTTTGAATTATAAACTTTCTCAATATTAGCAAATTCTTCCTCGATATAATGAATGACTGAAGAGTAAGATGCATTGTATAATAATTTAAATCCATTATTTTATATAAATTATTGGACTTTGTTTGATCTATGGACACGGAGATTATCATGAATATTATAAGTTTACTATTTTATTACACTGAAAGAGTTGTTCTAAGCATTACAAAAATTTATTTGTATTTATTGAATTTTCTGATATAATATATTCTTCTATACCTCTTTAGTAAGAAATGCCTAATATTAAGGCATAAGTTTTGAATATGATTCCTTATTATTCTAATTCAATATCATTATATTAATTGGTCCAGGCTCTATTTTTTAGAGAGTATGGTTAAAATGAAGTCTCATTAATGCATACTATTTTAATATTTTTCTTGCTGATTCTAACTAACTAAGATAACTGTTCTTATTTTTCTTTTTATAATTTTTATTACTTTTGTTGAGAAAGATGATAACTTTTATTTTTTTTTGCCTATACTTGATTCCAAGTTATTTATATATATTTTTTAGTGAGGTCCCACTTTTTAAAAGTCCATGATAATTATTCTAGAAAACATATAGCCTCTATTTTATTGCAAATTCTTCTAACATTACAAGATTGCTTAGGATCACAAGAAATTAAACTGTTCTTGACCAAGTTTAAATATAGTTTTGATTCATACTTTTGGCTAAATTTATTGTTTGTTGATCTTGCCTTTACATACTTATCTCACTGCGCGGCATTTTATTTTCAATAATTTTGATATTTATTAATGAGAGAGAGAGTAACTCTAGGCTTATATGAGGGCTAGTAGTTGTCTTTTACATCATTTGCTTCTCATCACATCATATTCCTTGTTAAATCCAGCCTTATATTATCTTTTTTCATTTTTATCGATATGCTCATCTGTCGTGACATTAGCTTGACTTCTGGTATTTGAGTTTTCATTGACTCTCAGTCTAATTGCCTCTTAATTTTCTCCTCCTCCCTTCATATTACCGTCCCTCTTTCGTGTGGTGATTCCCTTCTTGCTCTTCTCTAAACTATTCAAATTGAGATTTATTTCCCTAATCTAGAACTAGTTCATCTCATGCATCCAAAAGGGTGATGAGGTTCGTTTGCAAGCTACCATTCTCTTCTTGCCAAAGTGTTTAGTTTCTTTCATCTGTTATCTTATCCATATATTTTTCTTCTAATACTATACCTAATTTCCCATTATCCATTCTCATATATCGAAGCTCCCGATTGAACAGTAAGTAGTATCTCTGCTTCTTAGTCCAATCATTTAAGAAAATCTAGAATATAGGTTTTCAATGTAATTCTAGTGCCAGATGGTTCATTATCAGAATTGCTATCAACCCGGAGTCTTCTGGGTCCCGCACTTGGCTAGTCTCTGATTTGCATATTATCTTCTATGCTTAGAACTCTTTTCTAAGTATCTCTGTTACCATTTAGTTTGGTTGGTTTAGGTATTTTTTGATTATCGCAAGACTTCCTACACTCTTCCTAGTGTCATATATTTCTGCCTTTCCTGACTTTTTAGTGATTCTTATTAAGGTATAATTTTTGAAGGATTATAGAAATTTTATCTTGAATTTGAATTTATAATTTAATAAGACTCTATTTGACCTCTTAGTTCAGCTTATAATCATCATCTTCCTCATCATTTTCTTCATATCTAACTTTTTTTCCTCTTTAAGGTTTCCTGCAAGATATTTCACTCTCATTCTTGATTTCAACAACTTTAAGTTCCTCTGTTCTTTGAGTCCTTTAGTTGAAAAAAAGTCACTTCTCGATTTTAGACTGCTATATCAGAGATGCTGCCTGGAACCTGTATTCCATTTTATTCACAGAAATTTAATAAAATTAGAGATGTTAATAAATTAAAATTAACTCAGTCTTAATTAATAAAACATGGCTAAAATTAATTAAGACATCTCTTTTAAGAATTCTTATTAAAACTATTAGTAGAAAGTTAAATATCGGATCATTAAAACTTGAAATGTTTTAATTTGTTAATTTTAATTTATTAACATCTCTAATTTTATTAAATTTCTGTGAATAAAATGGAATACAGGTTCCAGGCAGCATCTCTGATATAGCAGTCTAAAATCGAGAAGTGACTTTTTTTCAACTAAAGGACTCAAAGAACAGAGGAACTTAAAGTTGTTGAAATCAAGAATGAGAGTGAAATATCTTGCAGGAAACCTTAAAGAGGAAAAAAAGTTAGATATGAAGAAAATGATGAGGAAGATGATGATTATAAGCTGAACTAAGAGGTCAAATAGAGTCTTATTAAATTATAAATTCAAATTCAAGATAAAATTTCTATAATCCTTCAAAAATTATACATTTTCACCAAATTTCTACAGTTCTTTATGATGCTCTAGCAACTTATTTGGATGATTACACTTTATACGTCTAGTACTTCTCTCCAGAACCCACCGTCTTCAATCTTCCAATTTGTTGCCCCTATATTTCTCTCCAGCTGTGTTATTCCTTTGTCATTCAGGACTATGGGAGGGCGAATTTTTTGTGCGATTCTTTATTGACAGAATTATACCTCCTCTTTTTGTCTCACACATACTTCCATTATCTCTTCTTGGATATGTTTTCCTGGAATCATGTTCTCATGCTGCCAGCTTTCGTTTATTTCTCTCCAGTGGTTTTGTTGTTTTTCTGTCCAAAGATCCCATTCTCTTATTCCTTTTCTCCTGGCATCTTCTCTGTCTAATAATCATACGACGAATGCTTTCTCCAGCTTGCTTTTAGTGCTCAAGCAGCAAACTATCGTTGTTATTCTTATGACCATTGGACACCAACCCTTTTTAGCTTGTAGAATCCTTTACACTAAACCTCTGTCAAGTCAATCAAGTGTTTCAGCTTCATCTAGTCGGCTTAAACACAGGGCGTACCGTCCATCTTTATTATATTTAAAGTTTATAATTTTATTATTATTAAAAAGTGCAAAATTTCACTGTTTCAATTGAAAATAAAAAAAGCAAATATTGAAAATTTTGAATAATTGAAAAATGAAAAACTTTCTGCCTTATGAGAAAGCATAAAAGATTTCAATTAACTTAAGACCATATTAATTATTTGATATAATACAAGACTCTCGAAGATCAGATTTCACTTTCATTAAAGCAGTGAGCTATAGTTTTTTAATCGTAGATTTCCAGAAATTAAAATCTCATGCATTGCACTCAGAAACTTAAATAAAAAGAATGCCATTAAGTATAAAATATATTAAAGTGAATACAACTTAACAGACCACAAAAATATCAAATTTAAATAGATTTGCAAAGGGTAAATACTAAACTTTGGGAAATAAAAAATGAAAATCAAAACATTGTAAACTTGGATGAAACAATATTTAAGGCTCATTCAACTTCTTGGAAAACGTGGGCACCGAAAAGTCTTTACTTAGTTTTGTCAAATTGGGATTAATTCTAAATACTTTAGCTGCATTTGTAATAATAAGTCCAAAGAAATGATTTAAAGCATTTCGAATTGTAATAAAATCAATAAAAATTCAAGATCTTATTTGATATTAGAAGATCGAGAGGCTAATTACAAAGATAAAGAGCTTACTATATTTCTTGACAATTTGAAAGCCAATCATTAAAAATAGTTCATAGAGGCAGTAGACAACAAGGAGTGGAAGCAATATTTCAACGCTCCATATTCCTCGAAATTTAATTGTATTGAGAATTTGTTTTCCAGGGTGAGGAATGAAAACAGGAAGTCTCTAATCAATTACTAGTTTAAACTAAGCAACATGAAGAATTTGTAAGCAATAACCTAATAAATTATGTCAATTAAACAAAATGACTGCATGAACAGTGAAAGACACTGTCTTGATTTGTTTAAACAAAAGTGTTTGAATATTAACTTTATTAAGAATTGTTAATGCATAAATATAATTGATAACATAAAGAATTTAAGTCATTAGTTAAAATGCATCCGTTTAGCAGGAGGATTTCTCATCATCATATTTTCATCTAGGGTTGACTTAAATTTTTAGGTCTGCTTTATATAATTTTGTTCTTCACCCTCATTAGTTGTAGATGTTTCAAATATTTTTCTTTTTTTCTGCTGTTATCTTCCTATTAACTTAAATTTCAGTATCGACAAAGCCTTCCCCTTTTTTTCTATAAAGACATAAACAACTATTTAAGCTTGCTTCAGAAATGATGTACTGATTAAATTTCTTAGAGATGCTATTCGCTATTTAGAATTTATTCCCCTTTCATTTCTTCATCATCAACATAATTTCTGGCCTATTGTTATTCTCTTATTATTTATGTTAGCCAATCATTCTTTATTGTCCCAAGCACCCCAAAGAAAAAGCATTTATTTGGAAGATCAGTGATTCCATCATAAATACTAAAGTATCCCATGAGGACATTATCGTCTTTGACATAATCATTATATATTGACACTGAGTTCAGGGTAATTAGGTATGTTAACATAAATAACGTCAGCTGATTTTAGCAGCTCTTTCTAAGATGAAAGTACATCTCTTATAAACTTCATGCTTGTCTTTGTAAATGCAGGTAAATGATAGCCCAAACATAAAATTAAATTAAGTTTACATGAATGTTTGAGGTGATTGTACCAATCTAAATTGGTATTCAGACTCCCCTTGTGAGTTCTAAAATTTATGTTCTTTAGGCTATGAGAATTGTTATCGAAATTTTAGATCATGTCCTATAAAAATAATATTTATGTCTTACTATTTCATATTAATGCAACATAAAAATAATATTGCTGAAATACAAAAGAATAGGAAATTGTAAAAAACAAAAATACAAAAAACTGCCGTATATTTGAATGTTTTAATATATTTACAATTAATAGCATAAAATGTTTATAAAACGAGAGAGATTTTACATTTTTTTTCATAGTATGCTAACTGTCCTATTTATTACTATGACAATATTATTATTTTATATAGTTTTTCTCAAATAATTCTATTAGAGAGGAGCAAGCATGTACTTTTATTAATTACGCATTATATGATGTTTTATTTACTGCGCGTTATATGCATTTAATGTTTCTTTTTAGTGTAAATACTCTTAAAATATAAATTCTGCCTTCAACTCTAAAATTTCGCAAGTTAATTTATCTTCACTTTCATCATTAGGTTTAATTTGTATCCTAAAATCAAAAATTAAGTATAAATCAAAGAAATCATAGTAAAATATAGATTAAAGAGCATTACTTTGCTTTAAAGTGGCATTGTTAATTGAGATAGCTCGGAACCATTTTTACAAATAATAATGTAATTATTTACTGTTTTAATTTGAGAAATTGATAATTCTTGATTTTCAAAAAAATCATATACAATATTAATGTTTCTATTGGTTCATATTAGTTGTTTACAACTTACTCTATTAAATTTTATTAGTTAATTATTTTCTTCATACATAAATATAAGTTCATGAACACATAACTTTACTATTCAGGGAAATTCTATTTTAGTTGTTATTTGAACCTTAAATTGGATATATCATATAACCCCAATCAAGTTTTGTTAAATTTTATATTTTTTTTTGACTATTAAAATTAGAAATAGCTTAAATAAATAGCTTTCAGAAGAAATTCCCAACAAACCATAATTTTATCCAAACTTATTTTCATTTATAACTCTATTGCAAAAATCTATATCCCAGAACGTCGTAGAACATTTTTTCTTAAAAATAGTCGGTCTAAACATTAGTGATGTCTCCTCTTACAAAAACTACGGTAATTGTTTCTTTTTTTTGTGGATGAGTAACTGACACGAGCATTCTTAAAGTTTTTACTAGTCTAATATATTAATGAGAAGGAATAGCTTTGGTTTTTATAATTGAATGATAATGCTATTTTTAGTCAAAAAACAGTAATTACAGATATAAGGACTTTTGCTTTTATTAATAATTAAGCATTTTAAAAGTTTTACTATCTTAGAATTTTAAAAAAGAATTTTTAATGAAGATCAGAAGTGACAGATTGAGTGAAAAAGACTTTATACGATATAACGAGAATTCTGAAACAGCAAATGGGCCACCTCAGGAATCCATAACTCACCGATAAGAAAGAAATCTATCATAGATGAAAGACTTTTTGCTGCAATGAAAACTTCCACGGCTCTTAAAACTACTGCTGAGAGAATTCATCATATGATTAGAAGGAAAAGCGTGATACAAATTAAATTGCAGCTTAAATTCAGCTAATTCGAATTAGGCTTTTCCTTAAAATGAAGAGATGTGCAAAAAGGTTATGATGAGGGCATATAATTGAGAAGTGAAATAAAGTTGCTATCATTTCTCTGCCTCTGTGACTCGCTGATTAGTAACTTCCCTTTTACTAAAATCTCTCCAGCTGATTTGAGTGGTGTAAGTATTCTACCCCTAGAAGCATGCTTTCCTACTTTTTTTTTTGCAATACTAAAAATGCCTTAATGTCTTAGCGCAGGAAATTCAAAGTAAATATTACGTTACTCATTATGATGATCCCTAATTAGCGAAAAAAACTGCTGGGTAAAATTATCTGTGGATAAAATATAACTACTTGTCAACTCATCTAGCTTCCTTGAAATGGTAGAGATAAATTGATTTTCCTTAAAAAGTTAAAGAACAATGCACATGTCTATAGAATCAAATTTTCTTGTCCTCCATTTTTGTATAACATTTGATTATTACTCAACAGAATCTGAAATATTCATCTCAAATGGATCGAATGATATGGTTTAAATACATTCTAATTTTACAAAAAATCGATTAGCTGTCTTTTAAGGGAATGATACATAACTATATGCAGAAATTAGATGATTATCATGAAAAGAAATTGATGCAAAGTTAGAAATTATGTCAAAAATCATCAAACATACAAAAGACTTGAGCGTTTAGATTGTATCATTTAATCACTACCATTATACAAGTAGATATTATTTTTTGCATGTAAAAGTATTGAAATAATTAAATGATTTGTATTTTATTATTGTTTTACCCATTTTTTATATTCTTCTATATATATATATATATATATTCAGAGGAATTTTACCGATTGCTTCTAAGATTATGTTGGAGGGCTGACAATTAGAATATATTTTGTTTGTAATTATTAATTTTTAATCTGTTTTACTCATAAATTTTTGTTTAAACACCTAAAATAATTAATTAACTTAAAAATGAAACAAGAAATAGAAAGTGAATTAAAAAATAACTCTTTGAAAAAAAATTACTCTCAACTTAAAAATTGTACACATATCCAATCACCATATTAATTATTTAGAAAAGAAATAATATTGATATGTTTTATTTTATGATAGTACGAATTATTTAAATATTTAAATGATTTATACTATGTAATTAAATTTATGAATTATGAACTCATAATATAAATAATTTCAAGCCTATTAAATTGAAAACTGGGCTCTTGAAGCTTAAAATTATAATTGCCTTAAACAAGTTATTAATTTTTGCATCTAATGACAATAAAACACTTGATATAATAATATAGAATGAAAAGAAATAACATTAAAAACAGAGAATGTGAAATCTCTAATTTATATTTATTTGATCTTTATCCAATATATTATATCAATCTAAATATTTAGATTAACATACATCCATCATGTATATTATAATTTATTTATATTAAATATTAAATAGAATATAAAACTTCAAAAAGAAATGATTACACAAGATAGCTTATTAATGATAACTAATTATAATAAAGCCTGAAATTTTTCTTCCATTTAGATAAAAAAAGAATATGATGAAATTAATAAAATTTTTAAAATACTCTAAAAGGCTAAAATAAATCGAAATAAAAAATAGTATAGTAATTTTTATCTCAAATTAGAACTATTTTCTTAAATTATTGTAAGATGTTTTACTTTACTTTCATTCATTCTAATAATTTAAGGGTGTTTAATTCAATAAAAAGTCAGACAAGTTTCCGTATATAGCTTTTCTTCAATGTGATATTCTATAGCAGCTGCAAGAAAACAAGGATATAAAAGCTTTTTGTACTCATCTAAACATATTGAATGTTCTTCAAAATATCTAAAAGATTTTTGTTTTATAAAAAAAAATATGTGAAAACTATCACAAATTTAATCTTGGAATGATTAATGAAACATTTCATAATTGATAAGGACTTTCTTAATTTATTTAATGGTTAACTCTGAATATTTGCTACATAAGTATTGCTACTTACTATAATAAATTATTTTTGCTATTTATCATAAAATTTTTATTTTAACTGAAATTTTATCTTACCAGTCATCAGATTATCACAATAGTATTTATATTAATTTTTTAATTTTAAATACTTAGTATGACAATAACCCATCCATAAAAAATATTTCCAAGAATTCTTATTTTAATCATTCAAATTATTTAAATAAAAAGATCCTTAATATAAAAAATAATATTAAACTAATCATAAAAATCTAGACAAGTAAATATAACATTTTGGAATTTGCAATCATAATTCCACCAGATTTATAAAAAGCAGTAAGTTTGTTTCAATATTTTTCTATATATAAGATGCACTTAGAAAATAGTTAAATATATGATTTTGAAACTTTAATTATTTATAAAAATCTGAGAAAAATAAGTAGGTTGATATAATTAATCAAAGAATCAGTTTAAAAAATACTTTTTACTATTTTCTTTAACTATGGTAAAGATGCCACTTTAAATAAAATCTGAACTAATATACTCTAAAATATTTTCACTATAATTTTCAAAACTCTTGTCTGTCTTTTCTGTGTATCGATGCCATTCTTCAAAGTTGTAAGTAGTTTATTCTAAGTTTTTTTAATTTTTTCCATATCTTCATTCTAACCGTAATGACAATAAAGGGATCGCTATCTTCAATTTCTTTTAAATCCACATAGTGCTAGTAAAACGTTAAAGATATGGCTGCAGTTAAGGATCTCTATTTTAAAAAGAAGCATTACTATAATTTGATAGGAAATTTTAGTTCATTTAGCCAAAAGTGACTTTAATATTGTTTGGAGTTAAGAATCTATGTACGATGCCTAGTAAGTGAAGTTCTTCAACTGCATCTATTATCTAAAATAAGTATTTTCTTACTTAAAATTAGGAAAGCTTAGTTTATATCTACTATTCAAATGATATATCAAAGTTCAATCTTTTAATATAAATTGCTTATTCATCCAAGAATACACCAAAAGTTTGTCATAGTAGTTTTGAACTTATGGCAGAATATGCCGCATAACTTTGAATTCATTCCATAAGAAAATTGTCAAGTTCTAGATATTATTGAGCTCTTGGAATTCAAGAGTTAATGTACAACCTTCTATATACTCAAATTTTGTTTTGCCATTGAATGGAATATTTGAGTCAAGTGAAAGTTCAAGAATCATTGCTATCTCATAATTAACAGACCCTATTAATTTTAATTTGAAAGTTTTCTTTTATCTTTCAATTACATCACTAATAAACATAGTTTTACTGGTAATGTTTGTTTCAATAATTTTCAAGCTTTAGCTTGAGTGTTATGATTAATCACATAACTAATCCTTTTCTTCCCTTTAATTTTTAATTTTACTTATTTTTATTCTTCCTGATCGCTGCTCAAAATAATTTTATTTCTTAAACTTTGTTCTGTTTTGATGATTTAATAAATAATTTAAAAGTTTTAAAATTATGTAAGCTTATTATGTTTGAATAACCAGCAGCCAAAATTCTTGTCCATTGTGATTACTTAAGTGAATAAAAAGTTTTTATTTTAAAATGAATAGAGACTTTGCTTTTGCTTTTAAACAAATAAGGCAAGTATATTTTCCTCCAAGTTTTAGTTAAATAAGCTTTACATTTTCTCTCTGATGTACCAACATATGCCTCTTCACCTTAAGGGATGTGTAAACAAGAGAACATAATTAACATTATATTTGAGTTGGGGGTTTCTTTGATTTATTCTGGGCACGAGGTGATCTCCTCTATTGCCATTTAGAATTGTATTATTAGTATTCTTCGTCGCCCATTTTTATTGGTTTTTAATTATGTCTTTAACTTAATTATGAAGCGTTGACTTCATCTAAGTTTGATTTATCGTCTTTATCACTCTGGTTACTTCCATCACTAGATAAAGACAATTAACTTGATGAATTATTTCTCATATTTATTTATTGTTTACTTAATTTAACATGCCTATTAAATATAAGTAATTAAAAGTTTGTGGGTCTTAATGATTTATAAATATAATTAGCTAATGTAAGCATAAATAATTATGTTTCAGAAAGATTCCTGTATAGAATCTTATAGGCTACTGAAAAAGAGTCGTGATAAAAATCTATGAATAGTTAATGACTCCTGGAAACCATTTGAAAGGTTCCTTATAATTATGTGAACATTAATAATTTTTAATAAAATAAAATATTTAATTATGTATAAATAATTTATTTCCTATTAATTTTTTACCACTAGATAACACAATCATAGAATCATTTCAACTTTTAATTAATTGCTTAGAAATTTGTTTAATCTCTTCGAGCTGTTTAATTATGTTTACATTAAAATTTTTAACCAATATATTTAATTTATTTATGTCCTTAAAGTTAATTTATCCAATTAAATTTATTTAAATTAAAATTTCGTACATTAATTTGTAACATACCATATAACCTTATTAAAGAATAAGAACATAAATAAAATTCAAATTAATTCATCACAAAATATCGTGAACATAAATTAAAGGGACTTAGACGGGAGCCTGAAAACTAAGCAGGATTGGTCTAATCACTTAAAATATTCACTTAAGTCTTCTTCGCTTAACCATTCTAGTGGGATATCATCTGCCCTAATATAAGCGCACTAGCATGAAATTCATAAAAGATGTCCTCGCTTCTAGCAAAAAACTACCTAAATCAGCAGATGTTTTTTATGTCAACGTACCAAACTATCCTGAACTCATTTTCGCGAACATATTCAAATATGTCAAGCAAGATTAAGCGTTCAGCAGGTTTGGGTATATACTATGATGTCAAGGATCTTTTATACAAGAATATTTTCTTTAAAGTCATGGGAACAATCAAAAACGAATGGTTGACATAAAGAGTTATGTCGCAGTAAGCTGCTATAAATACAATACTAGATGAAAAATATAAAATGGGAGTCAATTAAGATAATTGAAGAGTTTTTAAGGGAAATACAGTCTGTCCCTCACTTTTCAAGTAAATTAACATCAATATTTATCTCTTTATAGAAAAGAAGGGTAAAGCACTCTTAATGATTAAAATTAAGACATTAGGTCGAAAACAGCAGAAAAAACGAAAGCGCTGTGAGATCCCTAGCACTGTAGATAAGCAACAACAACTAAATGAGGTAAACATAAATGAATATGTTCACAAGGGAATACAAAATGATAATGAGGAGCCCGCCAGCAAAAAAAATACAAATGAATTAGTGACAAAAATATTTATGTTGCTTTTTTTATAATAAATTAACTTAACTTTAAATAAACTCATTAGTTTTAATTAAGGAAACTTAAACATTGCTTTTCACTCATTTGACAATCATTTATGTCAATTGACTTAATTGATTTACAACTTATAAAAAATTTTGTTTATTTGTGATTTTAAACTAATGTTTAATTAAATATTTTTTATATTCCCTTTTGACTCTTGAAAATAAATTCTCTATACAATTATACTTTGAAGAATGAGGTGCATTAAATAAAAGTTGCCACCCATTAGCTTCAACCTGTTCTTTTAATATCTTGAAATGATGAGCTCTCAGATTGTTACGAAATATTGTCAAAGACTTTGATTTATAGTTGCATATAATTCTTGAATTACTTATAAAAGATCATCAATCTTAATTGTTTTTTCACAACTCTGAATCCTTCAAGCTCAAACTAAGAGCTAATGATAACCACTGCAGCAAATGTGTCTAATTTTTTCCTTCTTTAAATAGTGTCTAATTAGAGTATTTATGGACCCAAGTTTTATAATTTATTGTATGAGTTATAAATATAGTTTCATCTAAATAGACATTTTTAATCCTTATTTTATAAGTTGCCTTTTATATTTTGTAAAATCATTATCAGTCCTAGATTCCTTAAATCTATTCCCATGATATTTATAAATTCTAAGTAAAGTCGTTGGTGGCAACTTTTATTAAATTATAGTTCTTTATTTTAAAGAGAGCAACATCTATTCCTTCAAAGTATCTTTAGAAATCAGATAAGCTAATTATTAATCTGTAATGTTTATTTTATTCCCATTAATCTTATTTTAGCTAGTTTTTTCCTCTTTAATTCTTTTTTTATTGTTTATACTGTTTTTCAGGTATCTTAAATAAGGAGGAAATTTATTTTACTGTAGCAAAAACTCATAAGTTTTAATGATACTGCTTATCACGAAACATTAATAGGCATATTATTTTATAATTTTTGAGGTTATATTTAATTCAGCTTCATTTTTAATCAATTTATAATCTTGATTAATTATACAATCCTACTTATTTTTCTCAGATTTTTATAATTATATGCTAAACCATTCTAATTTTTCATTCTTTAATTCTAATTACGAATTTAACTTTTAGGTTAATTTGAATGTATGAATTCTTAGAATTTTCTAAAATATATAAAAGATTAAATTCATTGTAGTTTAAAATGCTTTCTTCAATAATAAAAATTCCAATATACTATTTAAAAAGGAAATAATGTCTATTTTAAAACACTTAATGATATATAATCTGTATATCAATATTAAAGCATATTTATTCTCAACTAAATTTGAATTAAAAACTGTAAAATAAATTTATTTGCATAAAATTTTTTCTTCGGATAAATGGATTAACACTAATTTTAAACATTTTTTATAAAACCCCATTAGTATTATTATAGATAAAATAGGTAGTAATAGAAATATAAATAATGAAGAAATTTAAATCAGTGTTGATATTATTTTTAAATTTAAAAAAATTCTCAAAGTGATTAATATATAATAAGCAAATATTTTTAAATATTTAAATTAATCAAAAACTTTTAATTCCTTTAAATTATAATATTTGGTTTTCGTCCATAACACAATTTCCATTGTTGATACTTTAAAGGTTAAGTTTATCTCTAATTTTTTTCCTCAATTGAGTCTCCTTCTCAATACGTGTGAGAGAAATACTTTTTATTCTTTAGGTTTTCTTATAGTAAAATTCACTTAAACTAAAAACTGTTACTCTCATATGTAAAAGAAAATCGCATATACAAAATCTCTCTCTAAAAAAAAAATTAAATTCTCAAAATGATATATTTAAAGTCAAAATATGATAGTAAGATTACAATATTAATACTTTGTTCAGATTTGAAAAGAAATGATTTTAATTCATAAAGGAAGAGTTCGAATCCTTTTGGGACAGTCTTTTTTTAGAATAAGTTTGAAATAAAACAATTTGATTAATCTAGTTCAATAAAGTTTAATTATAAATTTAACAATTTCCTTAATATTGATCATAAATCATTGAAAATAAAAAGTTATTTAGAATTAGGAATTAACGTATTATATTTATATATTTCATGATTAAAATTAAAATGGATATTAAAGATGCAGATCTGTTATAGAATCTACTTTAAACTCCATGAGTAACAATAAAATAACTATCAAGTAAGTAAGTAAATTTTGAATAATTTATTCTAAAATTTTATAATCAACACTGAAGATTATCATTAGGAAGAAGAATTAACTTTATAGTAAATAAATTATTATATAGACGTTTAAAATTACAGAGTGAAAATCATATAGTAAATGACAGAGAAACTGCGAAAATTTTAAACATACTAAAATTAGCTTAAAATAACTATCAATACCTAGTCTTCTTATAATCAGAATCGATTTAGGAAGTTTAAATATATATAAATATAAACACACAATATTAAATCTAATTGTGTTTTTGACTTAAAGAGAGAGAGAGAGAAAATTCAGCTAATTTATTTCGTTTTATGTTTACTTAAATATACATATAATTACTTATTATAAATCATTGCAGTTTTTTGTATTTTAAAATTACTTAAATTTACGATTGTTTTATATATTATCAATACTACTAATTTTATGCTTTTATATAAATGTATTTATTGTGATATTTCTTATCAATTTTTTAATGTGTTTTTATTTCTTATATTCCGTTAATCATTTAGCCATGCGTACTATTTTTAAAGATATATCAAATTATATATATATATATATATACAGTATTTGATATCAACTCTTTCTATTATTTCTTTCTCTTAGTTTGTATAGTCTAAATTATAATAAATATTTAATTTAGATTGCTTTGAAATTCTTTTATATTAAATTAGTGTAAATGTAATTTTTATGAATTATTTAATTTTTAATTGAACATGCGAAAGATTATCAAGTCGTTATATATAAGTATCAATTTGATATTTTTATTTTATGTTTCTTAAAATGAATCAATTTGACTTTTAAATTAAATTTTTGATTAATTTTTCAAATGAGTTAAGTAGAGGAAGGAAGAAATAATTATAAACTACTAAAATAATAATTATTAGAATAGAATAAAATATTAATTGATGATTAATCATAGATCTTAAATTATAAAGTCATTTCAAAATTTATCAAAAATAAAGAAATAAAGTAACTCATCTAACAACAAAAAGGTTTTATCATTTACATCCAGTTTCTACAATCTATATTTAGCTTTTTTAAATTATTCAAAATAAGTTTATAGGAT
This sequence comes from Oxytricha trifallax, assembly GCA_000711775.1. Classification (NCBI taxonomy): domain Eukaryota; phylum Ciliophora; class Spirotrichea; order Sporadotrichida; family Oxytrichidae; genus Oxytricha; species Oxytricha trifallax. The sequence continues at coordinate 122,282 of ARYC01017334.1, forward strand.
CACAAATGATTTTTAAATTTTGATTAATTATTTGTAAAATTTTTAAATTATTTTTTCTCATTTATAGATATAATTTAATTATACTATAATCCTTTCAACAAATAAGTTTAAAATACTATCTCAAAATTTATTTATTCTTAAGAAGAGATTTAAAATATTGAACAAGATTGATAATATAATCATGATCGGCTACAGTAAAAAATTTTAATTTAATTAAACTGAGATGCAACATGGAGAGGAACAATTCGTTGATCCGGAGGATAGCGGAGTTCTTGTTATTCCAATATAAATAATTAAGTTTTAGAGCTTTTAGGCCAACAATCCTTTCAAATATTCTCTAATATTTAGATCAACATTCAAAGAAGGTATTTGTTAATCTTCAGTGTAAAAGGTCTGCCAAATTTTAAATGAAATCGGTAAATCTGGAGTACAAGAAAATAGGATTAAAAAGGGGAGGAAAGCAACTTAGAATGGAGAATTCTGAGTTTAAATGAATAAGTTAAGAGCTAAAGAATGATAAAATGCAAAAATTAATCGAAAGAGATTACTATAAACTCAAAAAGTAAGAGAAAACTTGAGAGAGAGAATAAAAAATGTTTGGGAGCTAAATGAAAAAGATAGAAAGATTCATTGAAGACAATGAGTGAGAAACCATTAATCTTGTGAATAAATAAGGAAGGCAAGACTGAACGAGAGCGATGATATCAACTTTCTATAATGACTCAAGAAAAGGAGAGAAAGTAGTCAAAAATATAACGAAGAGACAATTAGAGAGAGAGTTGCAAAAACATGACAAAAATGACAAAAAAACTTTAAGCTAGAAAAGGAAGGGATTAAATAGTTGGATCTGTGTAATGAGTTATATTTATGCAATGCTTTTATTTGAGATTGGTATATTTTAATTTTTAATTACTTTGCCTAAATTTTTTATCGCTAGCTATATTGTAAAAAAATATCTCTTAAAGTCTTTATCGCATTTTTAAATAATTTTGAATTTCTGTAAATGATAAACTAGTTAAATAAAAATTGTGTATAAGAAAATATCTTTCTTGTTTTGGGGGGAAGTTTCCAGAACTATTTTTATTTATGTAAAATTTAATATATTTAACATAAATTCAAAAATCTAATATTTAAAACTCATTTAATATTTGAATAATATTGAGGTATAATTTTAAGAATAGTACCAGGAGTTTACATTTAACAACCATTAAAACTGAGAACACTTGGAATCTATCTAAAATAATTAAGAAATATATTTTGTGGATTAATTCTAGCATATCATAGCAAAGTTTTCTTAGATGATTGGTTATCAGAAGAAACGAGAAATTGCTTGAATGGGTTTTTTATCCATGCTATTAGAAATTTTGACTAATTCATTTATAGATTAAGTTTAATTAGAACAATGAAATAGACAGGAAGTTGATTATAGTTATTATAAAGATTAATTTAGTAAAAAATATAAAATTTTAAAAGAGCAGGAAACTTTCCTATAAAATTTTTTTTATTATAAACCAATGCAGGAAACTTCCTCTCCCCTTGTTTTTTTATTAATTCATTTCAGTTATTAATTTTAATTTTTAAAAAATACATTTAGCCATGTATTAATTTTATAATAACAAGCTTATTTTTTAGAAATTACAATTAAATGTAATAAAACAAATACACAATCTTAATTTAAAATAATCACTTAAATGCTCAATTTATGAATTAATAATTTTTTCCAAATGATTTTATTATATAATACTAAATAACAATAAGTAAAATAAGAAAAAGTTTGATTTTCTCTTATTCATGGGTATTTAACAAGTCAATTTATTAAATATTTTCATAAATTTTCCTTTTATATTAAAATTATATTTTTGAAAATAAGATAATTATTAAATATTATAAAACTTTACTAAAAAGAAAATAATTATCAACATTAGGAATTAATTTTTGTCATTTCAATAAAATAATAAGATAATCTTTCTTTACTTTAATCAATTACTATATATAATAATGACTCATTTTTTATTTTTATTGCTATATTCATTATAAACTTCTTTACAAAGTAAATATAATATTTTAATTTCAATTTATAAAAGTATAATATTAAAAGGATAAGAGGATATGAAATACTCAAATAAATATTTTAATGATAATTAAAGTTTTATTATTCTGTATATTTTGCTAATTGCTTAAAAATTATGACACTCATAGGAATCAAACCCATAAGTTTTAATTTAGAATCTTAATTTATGCCCATCAATTTCACTGTTCAATAGTGCTGTTTTATATCTTAATTGTGTTTTATGTTTTAAATAGCATTAAATTTAATGCATAGTAATTTCAACAAACTGAAAAAGTAATTTTATGAATTTCTAAATTAGTTAGAAGAATATCTCATGCACTAAAAGAAAATATAGTTTAAGATATTTTTTGTATAATCCAGAAAAGCTAATAAACTAATTGGTTAAAAATCTAAGAAATAAACTGTCAAGTCATTAAAAAGAATTATAATAATTTGAACTTAATTTATTGAATTATAGAAGTGAAAATCAAAAAGAGGTAATGTAAAAGCAAGAAGGTAAAAAATTTAATATAAACTAGAGATTCAGTAAAATATTTTTTAATTTATAATTATTTAATGAATAAAGCTTAAGAATGAATTTATACATCATATATTTTAGTAAATTTATTATAATCCCAAATTCTCTTTTAAATAATATCAATGGGGCTTTATAAAATTATGAACAAATTGTTAATTTCTTATTAAATTCATTAAATTATATTCTTTTTAACTGTGTTGTCGTTATGTTTATAAATGCAGCTATTCAATTATAATATCTCAATAATTATAATTAATTTCTTTGTTATTATTTCAATATTCTTAAGCTTATACTGATTTAAAAAACAGAATATCCAGATTTCATAAACTACAATCCTTATAATTTTTAGGTATGATAGGACAGATTCTAATATTATAATATTTCTCCTCCATTATCTTTATTATAATCAAAGTTAATGTTTTTTAAAATTATATCACAAAATCTTAAAATTAACTATCATTTGAATAAAAATTATAATAAAAATTTATAATTACTAAACAAGAGAGTTTTTATTTTGCAAAAAGTGGGATATTTGTTGAGACTAAGGTAATATATGCATTTATATATTATATAAACTCATTCTTTTTTTAGGAAAAATACTTAAACTCATATAAAAGATTATTTTTTCAGTAAATAAGGTGATTGAATAAAGTTAATTTCATATTTAACAAAATTAAATAAAATGAATGGCCTTCAACATAAAAGCATTTCTGCTAGAATAAGTTACTATAAAACCAAGCCAAACCTGTGTAGTCATTTTCCTGAGGAGTCAATTAGATCTTTAGATAACCACTACGATCCCAATACACACAAGAAGATAAATTTGTAGCAATTAAACTAAAAGTTATTAAAATGATCCATGGTCACGTATTTAAGCACGGATTTCCTTCAGAATTATGAGGGAATGCTTAATATATATGATGAAACTTTTTAGAGAAAACCAATAGAGTATGAAGGAATTCTTCTTGCAACTATAATCTAACTATGAAATATTGTCCAGAGCAGCTCATGATTGTACACGTAAAAACCATTATAAAAATAATGGGAGTTCTTGGCCCTTAAATAAAATTGAATTAATAATAGTAAACCAATAGAATGACAAACCTAACAAAATGTACTATGAGATTGCTTAGTAGTTTGACAGCTCTTATTGGTATCATTCTCTGCATTTCTAAATTTATAGTGCACTTATTTCGATTAGTTTGTATTTAAAATTCTCTAATCACCCTAATCCTTATCTTTTTACTCTTTTAATTGTTTTTTTAGTTTGTAGAATTTTTAAAACATTTAATGATAACTATTGAATTATAAATTAAATCGATAAAATGAAATATTTTTAATTTCTTTAATTAAAAATATAATTTATATCCATATTTTTAAGTTATTGTTGAATATTTTTTTCTTATCGAATAATAAAAAGATGATTTATATAATGATTAGTGATTCAGTTATGAATTTACTTCAGGTATTCTTGTAAACTGAATTTTTTTAAATAAGCAAGAATGTAAAAATAATCAAAAGTATTTCAATCAATTATTTAACCAATTTTAAAATAAAATTTATTAAATTAATTATTTAATTCATTTCTGCTCTCTTCTCATTTATCTGACTCATTGCCTAGGTAAACCATCTGTGTCTTCTTTTTATAAAAGTCCCAAAGATGTCCTATAACCAACCTGAGGGGCTAAGCGCTCAATCATTTCATGAACAAATTCAGGCTTTTGTGATGTTTATTTATCTCTTATTGTCTTGAACCCTGTTTTTTACTCTTTGCAAGTTAAATCTCATCTCCAAATATTTGATATCCTCTTTGCCCGATTATGCACTCCTCTATACTGTGTGATAAATATCTGCTTTTACCGTGAACCAGTGTTTCCCAATTGTGAGTCTTAAACCATTCCAAGTAAGTTGCGATTCTGTACCTCTACCTTCTAAGAATGACTTACACATTTTTCTTTTTGAATTATTTGTCAATTAGAAGAAAATTCCTTTGTACTGAACAAGCTCAACTTGCAGTGATAGTATTTATTCTTCAGTAATGGTAGAATAGAGTAAGTTCAGAGCTGTGTCTAGATGAGGGATCGCACATTAAAAAGTCAAATAATTTCCCACCATTTAATTGAAATATCAAATTTTTAAATTCCACTACACTTCAAGCTGGTTGGCATCCCCATAGATTCCATGGAACACTATTTCATCATGATTTTTCTTTTTTTGGTGTTTATTCAGTTCCTTTCTTTATTTGTAGAGTTTATTGCAACTGCATATGTGCTGATAGTTTGACTTTTTATTTAATATCTGCTTATGATGATGTCTTGTCACATGCTGATAAACATTGTCTATTTCATCAGATTTGTACTTCTTGGGCAGTTCTTGTAGTAAGGCACTTGTATTTACCTTCCTTATCTTAAAGATACTAAGGCTGATCATTTGATTTTTTTTTTCTGTATTCACAAAAGTTACTACTAAATAGAATTTTCATTACTTTATATATATTATTTAACTTATAAAATAAATATTCAAAATAATAATGTCAGTTGGCGCCAAAGAAATGTAAGATGGCGACAGCTCAGCATATATTTATAGTAAAATCTCTTTGTCAGTTGGCGAGGGTAAATTGTTAAATGGCACTTTGAAATATTAATAACTTTTAATTTTCAATGAGTTTAGACAAATTTACTCAAAATAATTGTGGTTTGTAAAACGATATATAATAGTTTAATTTAATTATAAGTCTTAAACTATTGTAAAATTATTCTTAAAATTTAAGAAGTTTAGGTATTAATTAAACTAATTAAGGGAACTTTGTAATATTAAAAAATTATATAAAAAATGAAATATTATAAACTAATTTGATTTACCAGCACATGAAGCTGAACATAAATACTAATTTATAATGAAATTAATTTAATGACACCTATGAACTACAATTTTACTATAAAAAGTTAAATTATCAAAGTTATATTTTGAATTTTAATTCTTGTACCCTTACCCATTTCTTTATTATCTAGAGTTTTTTATAGGGGGTTGAATTTTTTATTAGACTTTTTTTCTTTAAATGGGAATTAATTTTATAAATTTTAGTGATCACGTTAGAGCAGTACTAAAAGCTCCTGAAACCCACTCTATATTGACTTATTTATTTCGCCTCTTATCATTTTTAGATTTAATTTTTTAGTAAAAGAAGGGTCTTTAATGTTTAAATTCTTTTTAACGACCGAAAAGAATTTTTCTATTGTTTCCAATTCCAAGTGATAAGGATCCAAATAGAGGATGTTTAATTAGAGCAGTCTTATTTTCCTTAAAATTTCTTAACTTCGATGAAAAGTAGCATTATCAAGCATAAGTACAACTTTACTTCTCCAGTTTTATGTAGAATTGTCGAGATTAGCGCACAAATTTAGAAGAAAGTAGTAGATACTCAATGAGTTAGTTCTTCCAATATTAAGTTAGTAAAAACCTCATTATTTGTCGAAATTGCAGCTATCAGATTTACTTTATAAATCCTTTTTAATTTATCTGAATAATCTTTTTGTCCCAAAAAGTTCCAAGATTTATAAGCCACTTCGTTCGCTTAAATGCTGCTTCCATCAATATTTATTATTATTTTCCCATCAAACAGCTACTCGACGAATTTTTGGCAGCAAAGTAACGTGCTAAAATGCAAGCTTATTTGTTTGATCTTAGGTCTAGACTGTAGAGCTTTTTATATGAGAAAATCTTGGTTTATTTTATTGTTTTTCGAATAGCACATAAAGTAACCCTTATTCCTAGTTTTTTAAATTTTAGTTCTTGAATGCTTTTCACTGATTTTGATAAAGCTCACTTTCTTAACTCATCTTAAATAAAGTTGTAAATATAACTTTACCCCTTTTATTAATTTATCAATCTTTCTTCCCCATTTTAAAGATCAGGGTTGTTTTATTGTTTTATCAAATTATCCAGTTAATATAAAGTTATCTTAAATCACTTCATTATTTATTGATTTGACAATCTTATTCATTCAAAAGATTTTTAATACATTAGACTTTTTAATTATTTAATTTTGTTTGTCTTATCAGTTCATTTATTATAAGTTAAACTGGTTTGGTCTGAAATTAATATTATATTTATGTTTTCACTATTAAGCTTAATTGTGTTACTCTTATTATTAAAGCTAAAGAAATTCTTTTCCAAAAACGATATAGCCTTATTGTATATCGATTCCTGGTCGTTTCACATAAATTATTAAGTTCCTTAAAACTAAATATGGCAAGTTAAGGCTTGAATAAAGCTTAAAATATTTTCATCCTAAAAATAAGTTTATTCATAATTTGATCTTGTTATAAAAGTGATGGCTTCATTTCGAGAGTCAAATATCATGGACAATCTTAACTTATTTTTAGTAACATTTAATTTTAAAGTTCTTCTATAGTTCAATTAGAGATTTTATGGTTTTTAAAAGGTAGATTTCTTAACAAGGTAGCCTAATCAATTATGTTATTTCAAATATCAGAACTTAATCTTATTCAGAATTATAGTATTCTCTTAATGAACTAAAATCTTAAGCTTTATGTTCTACTTTAGATTAAGAGCTAAATTTATTAATATAGTATTCTCTGATGTCTTTTTGTTTTAGTATTTTCATTATAACTTTATTTCAATTGTTATTAATAAGCTTTAAAAAAGTCTTTAGTAAATTTATTCTATTGCATAGAAATTATTCTCTTCTTGAATTATTTATTTTATCTACTTTAAATGAATTTTAATTCAAGTTATTTTAAATTACTTAATTTTAAGGTTATTCACTAAATTACTCTATGAAATAGCAACTACTAAAAGTGTATTTATAAGTGTAAAACAATTTACAACAAGTTAATATTCACTGAATAAAAGAGAAAAAAGGAAGTAAAAAGAGTTACATGATTTTATAATCAAGAATGCGCAGCTTATTTAAATAAATTTAATTACACAAATTTTTACTTCTTCAGACATATTCTATATGGAAAGAAAGAAGTAAGATTTATTGAAGGAATATATTCAAAATTGGGAAATTTAATTAAATTAAAATTAACTTATTTCAAAATATTGGCAGTTAAAGTTGGCCAATTTGAACGATCTTGGGCTCATTCGATAGAGAATTAAAAATTAGCTGGACTTTATTATTGGTAGAACTATTTTATCGCATCCATGGAGTGAGATAACTTCAATTTAATTATACACCTCTAAATTCATTTAATTATACCCTTACATTAAATTGAAGTTATCTCACTCCATGGATGCGATAAAATAGTTCTACCAATAATAAAGTCCAGCTAATTTTTAATTCTCTATCGAATGAGCCCAAGATCGTTCAAATTGGCCAACTTTAACTGCCAATATTTTGAAATAAATTAATTTTATTTTAATTAAATTTCCCAATTTTGAATGTATTCCTACAATATTAATCAAATGACTATAGTACTTAAAACGGAATAATGTTGTGCTTTCAGCAGTTCCTAGGATTGAAAGATTAACTTTAGACAATTTTTTAACATTCACAGAAGACAGACCTGAGCTACTTAAATATTTGCCAAGTCAATGCGACTTGCTCCATCATTATAAACGATGGATTTGTGACGTTATATTATCTCTTGATTAGGATGGGGTGCTTCAAATGATTTAAGATGCTAAATTAAAACAAAGAGAAAGACTGGACAATTCATTGAAAATGATAGTTCATATGAAGCCCGAGTTTGCAAATGCACTTTAAAATAGTTTTAATTTTAGTGGTAAGCATAAGTTCTTATAAATTAGCTTATAGTGTAAAAGGGAAGGTCTGTCTATCTCATGAAACTAAGTGACACGAAAATCAAGACATTAACCAGATGAAGAAATTAATGATGCATAAGAAATGCCATTGAAGAGAAAATACCGAGATTTTAAAAAAATAAAGAATTAAGGATGAAGTCAATTAAATGAAAGAAGAAATAGGTGAATTGATAAACTACAAAAATTTAGTCATGCAACTTCATGACTAAGGAATAATATATGGTGATGGCAAGCCTAAAACTTAGAAGGTTCATAGCAGACGATAATTTTATGATCATAATCGAATAAGTTAACTTAATTTGTTTCACAAATTTAAACATTAACACTAAAACTCTAACAAACTCTAGTTTAAAAATTAATGTTTTTATTTCGTTAATCAATTTAAATTTATGAATACTCGAGAAATAGCATGCTTTTTTAATAAGCATAAAAATTAATTTATAAAGCAATTAGTGTAGTCTTTCTTAATTATATAATATTTTAACAAATTTACTTTTTATAAATTTTCATTGTTTCAATAGAAAGAAAAGAAGGCTTTTATTTTTTTAACAAAATTTTTAAACAGTTTATTCATGCACATCTTATATATAGTAGATAAAATCAAACAATAATATTAAAGAACAAGGGTGGTTTGAATAGAAGTTATTATTTATACAAAAAATAGTTTAATTTAAAAGACTTTATTAGAGATTATAAAAAAAAAATCGTTTAATTTCATAGGAATTATAAATAGAAAGTTTTATAATTTAAGAGTTTGTAATAGTTTTTTTGACTTTTTAATATTTTAACAAATTCTTTTTAGTAACTAATTTAATAGTAGTAGTTTGATTAATAACAACAAAAGGTATTTATGGTTGAATGAAGAAAATTCTAGATTGTAAAAGTCCAAGTTCAAGAATAGACTACTAATAATAAAAATCTCTAAAATTAGGAACCACAAATAGCATTTAAGCAAGTCAATATATAAACAAATATAAATTTAGAATGAGTAAAAAATTAAGCACAAAAAAACTTAAAAATCAAAAACCCTTGAACTAAAATTTCTGAATAGGTTCTTTAAGACTGCACTTCTGAATTTTTCAATGATGATTAAATTAAGGAGCTTAAACAAGAGGAATAAAGGACCAAGATTATGAAGTTTTTAAAATACTAAGGCATATTAGGATAAAGCTTAAGAAGATGTTAAAGTTTGAATACAAAAAATAATTTTAAGGATAAATTACAGCATCATCGAAACTGATTCATAGCAACCTTAAATTTCATAAAAAGCGAAAGTAAATGATCAACTCCTGGAAAATAAATTATTCCACAATAACCATAAAATTAATAATATAAAAAAGTCAGTTAAGTAAATAAAATTAAGCCCATTAGCATCAGCAGCGATTAAGGAAGTAATAATTCATAAGAACTATCAAAAGTAAATAGTAATTCAATCTGCCTTGTAATCTTTAAACTCATAGAAGCTTTAAACTGATATTACCGAAGAATTTTAAAATACAACTTTTCATGAATTAAATAAATTGGAGGAAATCTTAAATCCCTAAAACCAACTATAAACTTAGTAAGCATTCATGCTAAATATTTATTACAATTGAAAAAATCACAAAAATTGATTAATGATAAATATAAAACCCTTAAACACTTTACAAATATATATCTAAAAAAAGCAATTTCTCTTTCCATGATCCTTTTTCAATCACACCAGTTGCATATTTTAATACTCTTTCACAATGTTTATGTGTCTCCCTGTGAACCAAATGTCTTGTGCTACGCCTGCTCTACCAAGAGTAACACCTATTATAAAAAATTTAGAATGTTTTTTTGTAACTTAGTTTAATTGTAAATGCAACATCGACTACATCTTCAGCATTTTATATAAATATGAATTAATTTCTAAATTTTCTTTTATTTTCTAGAAAAAATATCATGATTAAATAACATGTGATAGAAGGTGATAGCCCAAATGCCAGAAATACTGTAAGAACAAGTTAAAAAAAAAAGTTTGACTTAAACCTCTATCTTAACAATGAATAAATAGCAAACCTACAAAAAAAAAGATCGATTGGATTGATTTTTAAATGATTTAGCAGTGAATTTAAGATGGAAATGATTAAATTCAAAACGCCTTTTAGGTACTTGTTAAGGATAAAAAAGATTTATCTCCAACAATAGGACTTTCATCATAAGAATCTTTAGCAAATCAGGTTTAAGGGTTTACATAGCTTTATCAAAACCTAAAACAACTTATTGAAGAAAATCATAACTAATTTAACCTCTTAAGAGAATAGTAGAAGTTAATTGAAAATCAAATCACTTCACAATTAAAGAAAAAGAAGAAAAATAAAAAGGTTAGCGAACAAACTCCGAAAGCATTTTGGATTAAGTAAATACAAATGTGTTATGATCTTTAAACAAGTTTAATAGCAATTTTGAATTTTTATGTAAAATATTACCCAAGTAAACAGCAGAGTAACTTGTGTTGAAAAACTTTTTTTAAAAATAATATTGAATAAATTAATAATTTTAGCAATTAATTAGAGAATTCATAGTAATTACTCAAACTGCCGCTCAGTCAAGAATCAATTACATCCATCAATTCACATAATCCGATTTATTGACATCAAAATAAATGTTCAACTCATAAAACAACTCAGTCAAGTTTGTTTTAATTGATGGGAAATAATTTATTTATGACAATATAGGCAAGAAATTTATTCAAATTAAGAAAATAACTCTAAATGTTTTATACTTTAAAGGTATAACTTATTTACTCACTTATTTTAATTTGCGTAAAGTTTTCCATGAGACTTCAACTCTGACACACTTTGGGTTAATAAACTTAAAAATATTTTGAATTGCATCAATTATTTAGCCTATAGGTAATATAATATCTATTTTATTAGAGGCATGATGATTAAAATCTTTTTTAAATATATAATTTAAGCACTTTAAGGCTGATCATTTATTATAAACTTTCTTTTATAATATTACATTTTATAAGCCAACCGTCGCCACTTTTTTAAAAAGTGGCGACGCTTTGAGGATTTTAATTTGATCTTTTATTATTTAAGTTATATTTAATAAATAAATTATTTAAAATAGGCAATCTATCATTAATAGTATTATAAATGATTTAATTTTCAAATATACTTTTTGTCTCTAATAATTTAGGATTCAAATATGAAAAGACCTATGAGAGATCCTTTTAGGTTTAGTATGTTCTAAATGTAATTAGAATAGTTCCTATTTATTGATATTTAATTATATTTTTACGGATTATTATACCTAGTTATATACATTCTTAAGTTTATTTATAATTATTATTAGAATTATATATATCTATTAAGATCTCTATTAATGATAATGATTTTTGAATCTTGAACTTAAGTATAATGCTTATATATTTCTCTGCTATATAATGAATTAATCATAAATATAATTAATTTTATTTGTTAATGTATATGAAACTATATACTTAATTTAACATATTCACAAAAAATCCACCAAGCGTCTCCACTTTTTAAAAATGTGGAGACTGTTGAAGGAAGAATTCTTAATATTTTAACTAAATGATTTAGAGTTGTTTATTGCTTAAACTGTAAGTACTTAGTTTAAAGATATTGAAGTTTTTTTAAACGTCATGCCTACGATAAATTGGCATTTAAAAAAGATTTTCTAAGTTTAAAAATAAAATTAAAAGGCTTATTCAATATTTTGATTGAATCATATCTAATTTTAATTTTATATTTGCAATCTTTTTTTTTTACATTTAATGCTTAGAAGTTCTTAAATTAGCAGTTAAAACAGATTTAAAATTCATCAAATTAAAATTAAAGGTTATTACTTTCATTCTCATAAATCTGATTAATTTTTTTCTTATTATCGATCGTAAATCTTTGAAAAAAAATAATGTTTTGTAATTTAAATATAACTGAATAAGTTTATTAATTAATAATATTAAGATATTGGGTTCTAAATAAGATCATGGTAATCCAAATCTCTCTGAAATATAAGAATTTCAAGTTAAATCTTGTATAATGGTAAGTAATAGAGATCTTAAATTCTAAATTATAATGCTATAACAACAATTATCAACCTACAAAACCTAAAATAATTTGAGTTTCCCTTCATTATTTCAAACATAAAGCTTTGTATCAGTGGTTAAAAAGATTTTTGTAAATTACACCAAATAAGCAAAGTTTAAACATAGACTAAAAAACTTAAACAAATAATTGCTTTATAGTTTTTAGTAAATGAAACGAAATATAAAGAAATCAAAATTAAATGATTTTATAATTATCGATTATAAATATTTCAATTTTAAAAATTGTAGAATATAATAAATAACAGATCAAAATTTATAATTATCAAAATTAATATTAAAATGGAATAAAATGATCGAAGTTAGCACAGAATCTCTCTGTTTTATTATGACTTTTACTCATTAAGAATACAAGTTAAGTTATATGTTTCGCAACTTCATCATTTAAAAACACTAATTCACCAAAAATATAAAGTATTTGTTGTTAAAATAATATAATTTATCCCTTTTTCAGACATTTGATTGATTGTTAAATGCGCGCTTATCAAGTTGCCTTCTCAAACACATAATAATAGTTTGTATATTAAGAATATATGTTGAACTAGTAATATTTAAGTTTAATTGAAACTTTCGCTCAATATGATTTGATTTAGAAAAATCAAAATAAATATAAGTATAATATTGCATAAAAATAGCAGACTATCATTAATAATTTGTATCTTAAAAAATGGTTCATATATTATTACACCCTGACACTCATTTATATAATTTTTATAAATAAATGAAATACATTGCAGTTTTTTTAAATTCGTATTTAAGTTGTTTCCCAATCTTTTGTATTTTATCAATATTCAAACTTCTCATTTAGTTCTTTTGTATTATGTTGAATCCAGAATTCGCATTTTTTACTTAATTTAAAATTTAATAAAATAAATGAACTTATAAATATTTAAAATATGACAGTTTGTATTCCATTAAAACGATAATATTCCTACTCTTTTATATTTTATCAATAATATAAAGTTTGATCTTTGTAATCATGATGATGAATTGACTTAAAAGAAAAGTAAAATTAAAAATTAAGATATGAGGATTTCTAAACTTGAATATTAATATTATTGATTAATTTTTACTTTAGGTTCTTCTGCACTGAACGAAGCTTGGTTCTGGGACTATATCTCTAACTTAAAGCCCTAAACTCAAGTTCTGCTTGTCATTTAGTGAGATAATTGTTGAACATTTATAAAAAAATAAGTAGAAAACTTTAATTAAAATTGAAATTTATAATTTAAATAAAGAAAAATTAAGATGATTTACCTGGAGAGCTAGACATTTACTAAAAAATTTATGTTACAAAAAACATATCTTAACATTTTTTTTTCAGCAATACTTACTAGAAAGAGTGGCATTGTCATTAGGCCGAGAACCTCAAATGACACTGGAAAAGATGGGAACAACAGTAAAAGTGTGCCAAATGAAGCGAAATACGAAGGTTAATATTAAAAAGATAAAGATGTTTCTAGATTACATTTCTTTAATTGTCAATACTAATACATAAAAGTTTAATTTGATTTCATTTTAGTTTATTTACATATTTTTCAGAATTAGTTCGCAATATTTGTGGTAAGTCTTGGTACTTTAGGATCTTTTATTGTGAACTGCATACCTTCACTAAATAAACTCAAATATTAAAATGCCTTATTCTTTCATTTAATTTTTATTTTATATTAATTAAAAAACGTCTTTTTAATATTATTTAGTATATAAGTGTGTACATTTAAGAATAATGGATAATTAAAGTTCACATATTAACTTTTTAATCAAATAAAAATGAAATTCTATAAATGAAGTTTATCAAATTTCTTTTTATAAATATGTTATTTTAAATGTGAATCTTCAATTTTGCATGATTATTTTTAAAATTAATTCAGTTGTATTAATTTATATTTACTTTTATCAAGAGTTATAGTTCTTTAGGGAGTATAGATCACTAGACTAAAGATATTATATAATAAAATTATAATTAAATGAGAAAATTCTGATAATAGTAATCCGGAATAATTTGGTAAAAATAATATGATACATTTTTTTCAAAGATATCCAAAATGAGAAGTATATTCCTCTAAAATTTCAAGAAATTACTAAATTAACATCATTTGTAAAAATTATTTTATGCTTTATCCAGCAAATTTCACAAATTGAATTAGTATGGGGTCACTGTTCTTTTATTTCCTAAGCTTTGTTAAGATTTATCAATTTGATTTCCTAAAATTTATTAACCTACTTTTCTCGTATTCCATAATTAAAATATATTCACTTATAGTTGAAGATATAATTTAATTTATTTCAAGCGATTAACAAATCTTTTCTTAAAATAGTTTAATAAATAAGCATATTTTGGAGGAACTTATTTACATAATTTGTACATTTCTCTTATTATAAAATTTTTGTAACGAAATATAATTGTATGTAAATTATTTTTAAATATAGGTAATAAAAATAGAATAATTGTATTTAAATAAAAATTCTTATTCAAAAGAATTTGATAGATTTTTAGATTATTATTTAGAATAGCCAAAAAGTTTAATACCTACTTTTTCATTGAGAGTTATATTAGTGTTATATTTTAAAGTTGTTTTAGATTTAAGTTAATTGAAAGTTTTAATTATAAATAACTATATTCTATTACTGATTCACGCCTATTTAAGATATATTACTATACTAATTAGATGATTATCAAGAGGTTCGAATATTTTAAATCATTAGTGAAGAAAATTATAATTTTATCAAGTTTTTTAAAAGGATTATTATAATATAAAAGAATGTAAAAAATATGGTATATGAAAAATACAAATATAAATTGGAGATAGAGAAAGAATGGGAATTGAATTAAATTATTATGGAATAACAAACATATTTTATTTGCAATTTGTTTTTATGTTTTAGCAAATTTTTTATGTTATTCATAGGTTTTTAAGTCCTATTATCATCTTCAGATAGACAAGTCAGCAATGATTTAGAAGAGCTATCCAATATGTAGCCCTCTTTCTTAATCAGTAGATGATTTAAAGTTGTCATAAGCTTAATCTGGGTTTTGCTTATTCATACCTCCATCGATTCTGCCAATGAATGTTGAATAACTTTAACTAATAGCCTTTGTGAATGTGTTGACAACCTTATCAACTTTGCGGGTGACAGTGATTTGAGCAACAGTATCAGTGGTCTCTTGATTAATGAGGAGAACCTCTGGGAAGTGTCTTGATCTTAGATCTTAAACCATCATTGGGTGCCTCACGAATTCTTAGCATTTTAAAAGGAAAAGCTTAGAACTTCCAGGAAAGTCTGAATACGCTTACAGCAAAACGTTTAGGCAACTCCGCTTCAACTAAGTGGAATTCATGGGATGCAGAAATGAAATTTTTAGTAGTGGTGATCACAGTTGCAGTAGTTGTGTGATTGAAATCTGTCAATTTGGTCTCGTGAGTGGACTGGGTATCCATTGATACAGTAACCCAATTCATTGCAGTGAGTGTGCTCATCAAAGACTCCTCCTGGGTTCTTTTTCTGGCAGGTCTTCATAGCGGTAACTTGTTGCTTGTAAGCATGGTTGACGATCAGCGTGGATGCAGTAATTGAAATAATTGCACTTTAAGCCAGTTGAGCGGGCAGTTTCATTGCACTTAAGTACTGGACCAGCACCAAATTATTGCTCGTACTTGTGATCTCAAGAGGGATGCTTTATTCTGAAATCAGCAGTGGAAAAGCCGACTACTGCGAGTGAGAGAATAACCATATTCATTTATTAAAAGATTTTAATCAATAATTAATTATAACATTAGAGAGATAATCTTAATAGATCCAAATAATATTTTTAATAACTTAATTTATTTCTATTCATCCTCTTTTTTAAATTCTTTTATATATATATATATATTAATAAAAGAGTAAAATCATTAGTATAAGGTGATTAATAAAATAATTGTGATTAGATTGGTAATTTAATGTAGTATTAAAGAAATAGACTAATAGGAGCTGAGTAGTTTTTAGCGATAATCAGACAATTCTTACATCAACCATGGCAAAAACACTATAGCTCAGCTAGGATCAGTTTTGTAGTAGGTTGTTTTGCCACTAGCAGTTTAAGAGCAAAAGTATATTATTATGATAATTCTTTCAAAAAATGTCTTGATTTGCATCTTTCCAAAATACTTGTACCATTAGAGGAAATCTCTGTAGCTACAGTTGCATTCTAATAGATGATGCCTCAATAAAGCATAAGAATTCTTGTGACTGCTCTTGCGTTTTTGCGCAAGTTTTGTGTCTTAAATCTTCAGAAATTGGGTGAGGTAAATGTCTGGTCTCGAGCATGGTCATCTCTCTTTCGGAGTAATCATCCTCCACTAATAATCCAACTGATATCTATTTCTAACTATAATTCTTCTTGCGACTGCAAAGGAAAGATGGTTCAAGAAAGCAATAAATGAGATTTTTAAGAAAACTTAATATCCTAGGGGGTACCTAACAGGACAATAAGGATACTTACTTTAAGAAAGGTGGCAGTTCTGGTCAGGAGTTGACAAGGATCCAGTTAGACAAGTAATTCAGTTAAGCCTAGGAGACTAGGTTCAAGAAGATCAATTTCTGATCAGTATTTTTTCCAGAAAGGTTTAAGTGCCAATAAGTACCCTTTAAAAAAAACAGTTTTCTTAAAAATCTTATTGAATCGTGCTGCTAGAAAACTATTGCTCATTTTTATATTATATAACTTACATTTGCAATTATTCTAACTCTTTTATTTATATAAAAAATCTTAAATTAATAAAATGCTGTACTTTCCACAATAATGAGAAACTTTCTCAAATCAATTAAATGATAAAAACATATTAAGTGAATTATAATTATTGCATACTTTAGAATAAGATGATAATAAATTTTAGTTGAGATTTTATTTAATATCATATAATTAGAGAAATTATATACATTTTCAAAATATTGATAAAATAAAAAAATATAGTGATTTTAAAAATTTTAAATTAAAATATAATTGAATTTACGTATGACATTATTTAGTGTAATTGAAAAAATTTTAAATAAATAAAAAATCATTTACAATTATAATAAAATACAATAAAAATTTTTATATTATAAAAAGATTATTAAATTAATACTAAACGTCAAAATTATGTGAATTTATTTAATAAGGTAAATTTTTATTGGATAAATTTTAAATACATGAAAAAATTATGATTAAAAATATTAAAGTAAAATATATCTTAAAAAAACTAAGATATATTTAATAATATTAATAAGGGGAAAATACAAAATTTAATTAAGGTAATTAAAAAAGGCGGGCAGAGATGGAAGAGTAGAAACAGCCAAGAGGGAAGCTACCAGTATACGCGGAAAAGAAGGCAGAAATCAAACCAGAAAGTCAAAAATCTATGAAAGATTATTTTGAATATTCAAAAAGAAACCCATATTATCAGGCCTAAACAATCCCACCAAACTAAGTGAACCATAACAGCTATAGAAACTTAGAAAAATTTAGTATTACACTAGATAATGGTCGTCATCTTCATTTTTATCAACCAATAAGAGAAGTCGAGGGCTGGGTGAAACGGAATGAGAGATTTGCAGAAAAGTAAAGGAGCAAACTTAGAACTTAAGTGATAAGCAACAAGAGGCAGATAACATCAAAGACCTTTGAGTTTAGCATTTGCGTATAAAATGTGAGGGGACTTAACTCGAAGTTGAAACAAGATCAGATGATGAGAGATATCGAATTGAAACAACCAGATTTTATTGGACTCTTGGAAAAGAGACTTCAAAGAATAATAGGGCCTAATAATAGGAAAATAACACAGACACAACTAGCCAAGAATGGCGGCGTATTAGCATTAAATGGTGGCAGATTCTAAATGAAAGCAATAAAAACTTTAAGATAGTTTGTAACTTGGAACATATTAGACTTAGAAGGATTCCCACTCCACATCTTCACAGTATACATACCACCATACTGGAACGAAGAAGTAAAAGAACTACAAAACAGACTACTGAACATGATAAAATCTCTGAAACTCAAATGCAAGAACCAGAGAATTATAGTTATGGGAGATTTCAACTATCACATTAAAGAATTAAGCAAAAGACTAGAGAAGGAAAGATTAAAGACATCAATCCCCCAAGGAGTAGAAACTCACTCTAAGGGAAACTAATTAGATCAAATATTATCAAACCTAAACGATAAGCTGGGAAACTGACCAGCTCAGACTGACAGACCATAAGTTGATTTTAGCAAAACTTAGAATTAAATACTAGGAGAGAGACCTAAAGTTAACAGACAAAGAGAAGGGATATAGAATATCAGATATAAGGAAATAATGCCAGAAAACGTTCATTGAATAAGGGAGGAAGATAACGAAAGAAGATTTAGACAACCCTATAATTCGATGTTTAGAGGACTAGTTAGAAAGGCACAGTAAGACCAAGCATTGGTATAATCAACCCCCAGAATGGGTAATTAGAAACAAAAAACTGGAACCTAACAACCCCTTTTAAGAAAAAAAAGCCGAATGGAATAACGCTATTAGAGACATGGAAGAAAGCTTAGATAGAAATGACATCAAAGAATTCTTCTATTTAGTGAAGAAACTAACAAGAGTAGAAAACAGGCCGAACCAATCAAAAGCATTTAATTGGATGGTGAAAGGATAAACTTAGGAGAAGAGGCTGAAAGGAAAATAATTGAATTCTACAATAATCTCTACTAAGATGAGAGGCAAGACACTGGGGTGGACCCTAGTGGAAAAGACCAGATGATGACGTGTGATATTAGTATGGAAGCATTTTGTTGTAGAAGACGTAGAAAAAGCCATTAAGGAATGCAACTTCAACAAAGCTATAGGTCCAGACGGATTCGATGGCAAGATTCTTACAAAATCCTAAGAAATTAGGAAAATAGTGCGTGAAAAAATAACAAAATGGTTGAAGACAGGCAAGATTCCTCAATACATAAAAGAGGGTAGACTCATTCTACTCAGTAAAACAAGCGGAGAACACTATCCAGAGGTAAATAATACAAGACCAATTGTCGTGAATTCTCATTTAAACAAAATTATTGAGAAAGTGATAGTGAATAAACTCCAAGAAAAAGGGAGTGAGTTACTAAAGACAGGAAACTATTAAAGCGGTTTCAAGAAAACAAGAGCACTCACTTAAACCTAATTAAACTCCTAGAACATATAAAGAACTCCAGAAGGAAGAGTAAGCAAAGAGAAGCATACTTACTGGTAGACCTTTAGAAAGCTTACGATTCGGTCTGGAAAGACAAGTTACTAGAAATCTTAAAAAAAGAGCAAAGACTGAAGATGACAAGATTGCAATTAAACTGGTGGAAGAATTGTATTAGAACAATAGAATCAAATTTGAGAATGATACATTAAGACACAGAAGGGAGTAACACAAGGGAGTAGGATCTCCCCAATGCTGTTTAACATCTACCTTTAGGACGCCCTTCAGTCATAAAAGAACTATAATCACTCATTAAACAAGGAAAACTAATGGCATTCGCAGATGATATCTTGATCAATATAAAAGATCAGCAGCAATTTAAAAGAATCATCGACAGCTTTAAAGAGTTAGAAAAAACTCATAATCTAAAACTAAACACAAAAAAGACAGTATTTCTTAGTGATGCAAAATAGTTTTAGTAAACGACAGAGGTGGAGGGAATAAAAAAAATTAAAGAAGCAAAGTATTTGGGGATTAATATAAACTTAAACCCTCAGGAGATGCTGAAAGACACGTGGAACGAGCTGAAGAAACAGACAGAATTTTACCAGCTAACTAAATCAAACAATCCTACAATAGGGGACACAATTATGGTAGCTTAAATAAGATCACTACTGATCTATAAATACACTCCATTAATAGCAGCAAAATATTTGAAAATAGAAGAGATTGACAAAATGGAAACTCAACTGAAGAGGATAGCGTTCAAAACCCCCAGAGACATACCCAACAAAATCCTAAGGAACGTAACTCAACTCAAAGAGAGTAGCACAGCAGAGATAATATTAGAACTCGTTAAAAAGAACATGAAAAAAATAAGACATGACATAGGTGACTACAAGCAAAATAACAAAGGCAAAAGTCAAGTTTAGAATAACAAAATTAAATTCCAAAAATCTAAAATGATCTTCATCACAAAAAATGTGATAGATACCATGATGGCTATCAGTTAAGGAAGAACATTGGTAAACTATGGGATGAGCCACTATTGCAACGCACATAAGATGTTCGTGAACACGACTCACATGAGGAACTGTAACCTTATTAACGGAGCTGGAGATCCAACAAGATTCACAAAATTAATTGGTGAGCATAGACTAATTGATTTAGACAGTAAGACTCAAATTGAAGTTCTGGCGAACATGATTTGGCTGGATGAGAGAATAAGAGGATTAGAGACTAAAGGTTATTTTCAAAAAGTCAGGAAACTTTTCAGAGTTACTTATATCAAAAAATAAAAACCCACTTCAGATGAAGAAGCTCTATTTCAATTGTGAAGAAATAAAACAAAAACAAAAAATGGAATATATTGAATATTCAGTTCAGGGAATTGATAATATGAGGTTAAAACTGTGAGAATTAAAGGGAAATGTAATTAAAATACAAAATTTAATTAAGGTAATTAAAAAGAGAGAATTATAATAATTAAGATTCAAATATTAAGATCTAAGAGATGGAAGAAATGAAATAAAACCACAAATCTTTAAAAGTCAAATAAGAGGCAAGCCAGCAGAGAAGGGAACTACAGGAAGGAACAGCATTATAAGAAAGAGTAGTTCTGGTAAAAGGTAAAGGAAATCAGATACGACTATAGAGACAGAAGCAGAGACCAAGAAGCCCTCGGGATGAGGGAGAATAAGAACCAAAAAGTTTCGCTAAACAGACAGATGGGATTCAAGAGTAGACTGAAGATTGGACAATCGAACCCAAGCAAAAAGATCAATGAAACAAAAGCTCAGAGAACTAGCTTTGACGCACACGAGGATGGAACTCCATGTATTTAAAGAGATCCTATGGAACTCAAAAGACTTATTGACTTAGCAGAAGTGACGTGCTAAGGATTTGACAAGATCATTCACACAAAAAAGAGATGGAATCCCTAGACCACCAGATTGATGACCATAGTCTGCTGCCCTAGCACAAGGGGTAAGATGGAGAAAGCATTGATAAGAAGAAGAAGAGGAGAGGGAAGAAGACTTGGAACAGATAACAGAGAAGAAAAATGGAATTTTGTGGAAGAGTGAGTGGGAGGACAAAGGAACAGAGATGATGAACTAGAATTCTCATATAGATACATGGGACGAATTAGTTCTGCAGAACGGAGCGAGAATGGAAATGGAATAGTCAATCATCGACGAGGAAGGGAGATTCAGTGACATCGAAGATAACGAAGCGGAAGTAGAAAGTTATCTTTACGCCCAAAAGGATGACAGAAGAGCAGGAGCTAGCAAGTAGAAACTCATACCAACCCCACCATTGATTAGACCAGACACGATTAAAACACTCGAGATGAGATATGAGGGTCAAGTTGAGGTGGAAGGAAACATCAAGGATGGGAAGAGAGAAAACCAGAATACTGACATAAATAAGGAGGAACCCAGCAGAATTGAGGAGAAGAACGACAATTAACTATTGTAATGAATTACATTTCTAGTAGATAATTCACGCAATTTTAAAAAAGGCAACTGATTAAATTATTTTACCTTAAGTTATTATCTATCTATCTATCTATCTATAGATAAATCTCAGCATAGTCGAATTTTGAGGCAAATATAAAAATATAATAGCTGAAACAAAAAAAACAAAACAAATATAAACCATTTATTAGGAAGGAAAGATAAAATTATAGTAAAAATATTATTAAAACATAATTAAATTATTTTTAAGTTTTATTTTATACAATATCTAAGGAATTTTAATATTTTAGTATATTTTTACTGTTCTTAAATTTTCAAAATAATTATTAGAAATGTTACATTTATTTATTTAATTTATATAACTTTTAAAGATAAATCAATACAATATGTAATGTGGATCTGAGAAATGGAGATGCATAATGGCACTCAGATGAATTTATTTTTAGAAATTTTAATTGCTAATTAATAAAGCTTAAAATTAATTTCTTTAATAAATAAATAATCTTATATATAGATAGGATCTAAAAGGAAAATAAAATAATGAAACTTTCTAATGAAAATTTCGAATCATTAAAAAAAGTTTTACACTTCATTGAATTTTTGCTCAATAAAAGGGTATATGTGAAAAGATGATTATGATAGAATTATTAAAAACAATTTTAAATAATCAATTTGCTATTAATTTGTTCTTTATTATAGAAAGGTTAATTTTTATTGGAATTAAAAAACATTAATAATATAATAAATTTAATAAATCCTTATTAAATTCATTGAATTACCTTATATTTTCTTATTTAACTAAAGTTAATATATATATATATATATATTAGATTTTAATATTTTTAAATTAATATTTTGCTTGGTTGATAAATATTTTAAGTTGATACTGTGTTAGGAGACTTTGTCCAGCTTTGAGCTACAAACAATAATTCATCCTAATTTTGAATAAGTTATCCGGATATCAGAATATATTCTATTTTAATAGTTATAATATTCCATAACTTTGACATTAATTTAATATTAAAAAAAGTTACAAAATGAGTTTTAATTACTGTAGTATGCAATTCATAGAATTTTACAGAAGATAATAGCCAATAATTCTACCGAAATCGCTCTTCACTAGGAAATTTAGAATTTTTTGAGATAAATTTAAAAGATATTACTGCCATATTGCTTCACTCTTAGTAGAATATTTAATTTATAATCATCTCTTTTCTATAAAACAATAGACTCTAAATTTTATCTTTAATACAAATAAAAAAAACTGTTATATATTGAGAAGATTTCTTGAAATTTAAATTTTAGGTTTTTTAATTTATTAATAAAATTATATAATAATTATTTAGTATTTTTATTTTAAGCTAAAAGGGGGTATAGAATTTATAATCGGGTAAATCTTATTGAATACTGAATAGGAAATATAAATAAAAATATCGCGTGAGAATTTATATTACTCATGCATATAAAATGGTCTAATTTTTTATCATTTATGATAAGGATGTAGATTTAAAGCTTTTATACATTAAGATCAATTCATTGTTCTCATATTGGTTTTGGCTTCTTAAAACTTAAAATTCTCCATTATAGATGAGTACTATTAAAATATAGAGTAGAAGATTTCTTTGTAATTGCTTTTTGGGAGACTTGCCTGGCATAAACAAATTATTACCCTAGTGGACCTCAATCGTAGATTTAAGCTGCTGGAAAATAAAGCTTATATATCTCTTGTTTGATTGTTATATAATAACTTTATTTATTTTTATATCGTAATTTCGAGGAGTTTTATTTTAATAATTAATACTAAATTCTTATACTCTAAAATACCAGCCAGATGAAAATAGATAAATTTAAAATTCATTAAATTTTTATCAGCCAAATTCTATAATCCTTTTAATTTTTACTATTTTCGTCAATTGAACATTTATTTGATTGATGTTGACAAAGAATTCATAAAATATCTGGATGAAACAGTGCAGGGAAAGTAATTTATGTTGATGGAGATATCTTGAAGAATATTTTAGAAAAGACAGAGCTATTCCAAATTTATTAAAAATTATTGTAGTTATAAAAAATCTAGTTGCTGCTAACTTATATTTTGCATAAAAATAAAAGTTATTCTTTAACAATCTTTTAAGAAAGTTGGCAAAGGAAACTGGCTTTTATAGGATTTCACTTTATAGTTAACTTATTCCAGTCAACTATTTGAATAAAATAAAATTCTATTCAGCCAAGTACATCATGTATATATCATATTCAATTCTCTAAATGTGTAATAATGGAAATATTATTTCTAAAATATATATGATTTGGGAAAATTAAATTAAAATAAATAAATACTTCATTAAATTAGTGGCAGTTAACTATCTCCAAACCTAGACAATATGGTACTTGTTCTATAGAGAATTCAAAATTATCTGGGCTATACTATTGGTGGTACTATTTTATCGCACCCCTAGAATGAGATAACGCGATATTTATCTTCGGGTAAATTTTTTAGTAAATTAATGCCAAAATTATAGTCGCGTTATCTCGCTCCATGATGCGATAAGGCAGTACCGCCAATAGCAAAGTCCAGCTAATTTTTAATTCTCTATCTAACAAGTACCATATTGTCTAGGTTTGGACAATGTTAACTGCCACTAGTTTAATATATTATTATTTTAATTTAATTTAATTTTCCCAAATCATTTATATTTTAGCAATAGTGATATTAATAAGTAATCTTGCTTTTGTTTTAAATTATAATTTAACTAATAAATCAACTAAAACCTCTTTCTGTTCCAACCCATTCATTCAAATGAGATAGAGTGGGGTTTGAATTTTTTTATAATTGAATACCATAATTA
Organism: Oxytricha trifallax; assembly: GCA_000711775.1. NCBI lineage: Eukaryota > Ciliophora > Spirotrichea > Sporadotrichida > Oxytrichidae > Oxytricha > Oxytricha trifallax. The sequence continues at coordinate 147,255 of ARYC01017334.1, forward strand.
AAATATTGATTATTTCTAAATATCTGGTAAATATTAAACTTTTACTCATTAGCTATAAAAACTTTAAGTGCTCCTGGATGATTGGGACCGTTTTCGTCAAGGTATTCAATGAATTTATTGATAACACTAGGTTAGTAACTTCCTCAAAGATATAAATCCAGGCTTTTTAAAAGAATGATTTGTGAATGAACTTGCAAGTGTAATACTTGATAAATATATGCTTAATTAAGTAAAACGGTTTTGCATTTATTTGCTAATTTAGTGTTAATTCTTCTTAATATATTCTTTTAAACATGTCTCTTTAGACAGCTTCAGTTGTATTTATACCTTACTTATTGATTATTAAATTTTAATCACTTGTAACTTGACTGCTATAATAGAAACAAGCTATAATAGGTTGAATCTACAGAAGGATGAAGCGACTTCTTTAGTTGCAGTTATAAGGCCCACTATGTTTAACTATGATAATTATATAGAATGCCAAATCTTATGAATTTCATTGAAATTATTAATTATTAAACTAGAATATAATATGAAATTATTGGATAAGATTATTTTTTAATTAAATTTTGTGTAAGTTAATATTTTATCAGTGAAATCTTTAAAATTTACTGGATCATAAAGTGTTTTGATAAACTCGGATAAATACACATGTAGTGTAGTTAGAATCAAATACCATTGAAAATTTTAACATTCATCCAATTGAAAAAATTTTGAAGTTATAAAAAGAAGACAAGCTTTTGCAGTTTTAGATTACATTTTTATAAGTAGAATTTGTATAATTACAATCTTTAAAAACTTTTAGAATTCTAGGATTCCTCTAAGTTGATTTCTATGCTTGGAGATCCTAAAACTGAAGTTTTCATTTTTTTAAATTAAGCACTTTTAACTATATTTTTAATTTAAATTTCATGCGAGACCATTATTTGAATAATGGTCCCGCGAGACTATTATTCAAATAATGGTCCCGCGTATCTTAAATTTAATGAATGTATTTAACTTTAATTAAGTAAATTTGAAAATTATCATATAAAGCATGCATGAAATCCTGATTAATTTAAGTAAATTCTTTGAAGAATTGGAACAATGTTCTTTATCTCCAAGAAATTGAATTTTTCCCTAAATATTATCACTCAGGATTCAAATATAGGTATCTCTAAAATACTGAAGAAACCATTAATAAATCCTTATGAATTTATATAAATGATAAAGCAACGATTAAGATTCATGAATTTTATGGAAAAAAATAGAAAATTATTTCATTGACATTTAATGCTTAAAAACTAAATAAACTCACGGGACCATTATTGCAATAATGGTCCAGTGTAGATTTTAAAATTTATACTTCGATTATATATATTTATCCATGAATTATTAAAATTTAAATCACTCTCATTCAAAGATGATACATTGAGATTAAGAAGCTCAAAAAATTTTGAAAGATTTTAAATCTTATAAATAACTAATTAACTCATTAATGTTTTAGTGCAGAAATTTTATCTTTTGAGCTTACGGGGTAAGTAATTAGATTTAAGGTAGTTGCTTATATCATAAATAAATGCTCAATTTGTGTAGTTTTGAAATTCCCAGCTTACAGTAAAATCGCAACTAACAGTTAATGCTTCTAGCTCACAGTTAATACTTTGAGGTAGAAAAGATGTTTAGCTTGACATAATCTTGATTTTGTCTTTTACTAACAAGATGCTAATTTGTAACTATTAATAGTAAATTTCATAAGTATTATTGTATAATTTATTCGTTGGCATTTATATTTTTAAGATTTACCCCTATCTTTATATATTGCTAGGATTTTAAATTTTCAGATTTCTATGTCTGCTTAATTATCAAAAAAGTATTGCTAAAATATAATTGACTTGGGAAAATTAATTAAAATAAAATAAATAAATAATAAATTAATTTCGTGCCTGATTATTATTATTTAAAGCTGTACGGAAATTAATACTGGGGCTTAAGCCAGCCAGATAGATATTATCATATATTCATACTTTGACTTTTGGCGATCCAGTTTCCTCTTTTCGCGGGGAGTTATTCCTATATGTACTCGACTCGACTAGTTTCAACCCGTGCACGTTCACCGATTACCTTAAGTAGGTCTAATGTGGTATTTCGCTACTTCGTATGTCTATCTGGTCACTTTTCTCTAGCTGCTTTTCTATGGGTGCTTATGTTCAGGTAAAACCCCTCCCCAGCTAAGACTTATTGTTTGGATTACTGAGGGGAAAACCCCGAGTGATACTCTGCTGAGGTTGTCTTACGCAGGGTTTTTGCCCTTCTTTTCCATAGCAAATAGAGTCCAATTTGAGATCCAATCAATCTGTCTCTTAACTCCTATCCTATCCTTGTTGCACTCAACCCCATGTTGCAAGGATTAGTGTATCATTCAGTTTTAGCACAACTTGTATGATCAACGGGTGACGATTTTGTTGGCTTGGTCCCCCTATACATTGCCAGACGTATTCTGAGGAGGTTCTCAGATCCGATACTTATCTCGTAAAAGCCTAGTGCCATCACGGTTTCGAACTCCGGGGTACTGGAATTGGTCAACTTACCAGTAGGTCGTAACTTCGTGCCTGATAACTTTGTACAAGCCGAGACAGTATGGTGCTCTTTCAATATAGAATTCAAAATTAGCGAGATTTATCATTGGCAGTACAATTATATCTAATCTCTGGAGCGAGATAACTCGACTTAATTTTGACATCAAAATTAACTATAAAAATCACTCAAAATTAAAGTCGAGTTATCTCGCTACAGAGATTAGATAAAATAGTACCGCCAATGATAAATCTCGCTAATTTTGAATTCTATATTTAAGAGTCTAGGTTTGTACAAAATTATCAGGCACGATATTAATTTATTATTTATTTTATTTTAATTTAATTTTACAAAATCAATTATACTTCATCAATAATTGTGTCATTAATTTATTTTTATATTCCGAATTCCGCATATTTTTACTATTATTTAAATATATTTATTTTCTCTAGGATATGGAAAATTTGCATTTTTAAATTCTTGTATTTCTTTATGTTGGAGAACGCCCCAAAATTTAATCGCTATAATTGAGATTTATAACTACCTTAAATATATATTATATCAAATTTTTATTTCGTAAATTTTAGATTATTTTAAGAATTATAAAAATATATTAATTCATAATAAATAATATAAATTTATTAAAATAGATTCAATGAATATATTTATGATATGATATTTTGTTGAAATATTATTAATTCTTGATTATAAATTTTATTTATTAAGAATCTTAAAAATGATCAAACTATATTTAATAATTAAACAATTTTTTAATTAAGTTATATATAAAAATATCTTTTTTACTTATAGTATAAATTCATTTATGAGCAAAAATTTTTTCATGTAGGTTCTGAAGTTTGTTTATTAAAGTCCTACCAATTTTTTTACTTTTTTATTTTGATAAATACTCAAATAAATGAAAAACCATGTTGCTCTAGATATACTATACCAATATTTAAAATTGGTAATTAGCAAAATAAATTGCTAATATAGTAATCATATTTTAAATTTTAGAATATAATTTTATTTTTAATTAATATGGATTGTCTTTTAATTAAGCAATATTTTACCAATAATAAAGCCCATTTAAAAAGAATTCTTTATATAAATATTTCTTAATAAATCTCCAAAAGCATAAAAATATTTATATCAGGAATTATTTCTAAAATAAATTAGAGAAAAATCATTAATGGCGTCTCAAAACATTATTGCTAAAATATTAATGATTTGGGAAAATTAAATTAAAATAAATAAATACTTAATTAAATTAGTGGCAGTTAACTATCTCCAAACCTAGACAATATGGTACTTGTTTGATAAAGATTTCAAAATTATCTGGGCTATACTATTGGCGGTACTGCCTTATCGCATCCCTGGAGCGAGATAACTGGACTTTAATTTTGGCATTAATTTACTAAACAATTTACCCCAAGATTCAGGTCGCGTTATCTTATTCCAGGGGTGCGATAAAATAGTACCGCCATTAGTAATGTCAAGCTAATTTTGAATTTTCTATCTAAAGAGTCTATATTGTCTAGATTTGGACAAAGTTAACTGCAATTAATTTAATTAATTAATTTATTATTTATTTATTATAATTTACTTTACCCAAATCAATTATATTTAGCAATATTTAATCATAATAAATAAAACATAAATCAAATTTAAAAAGTAATATGTCTTCACAAGAATGGAATGAAAATCATCATTCAATCTGCATTATGAAATATTTTTTTGCTTCATCTACTGCATAATATGCCTGAGATCGCCACTATGACCATCAATATGGCAAAAATTAGATTACAAATTCAAACCAAGAGTGCAGACTCTTATGGTAAACCAAAGTATCTAGTATTAATGGGAACCATTAAAACCATATCAACTGAGGGATGTCCAAAAGCTCTCTTTAATAGATTTACAGCACGTTTATAAAATTAAATCTTATTAGCAGATCTTATAATGCTTTCTCTCAATTGCATCAGTAACTATTACAACTCCCCTCATCGATTTACTTAGAATCTCATATATTTAAATGAGGAAATTTATTTTTGAAATATTACGCTTACATTGCTAAGTATGATGCCGTAGGTAGGGAGATGATAGATAGTACCTCATTTGAAGCTTAATTAGCATACCCAATTTCAGCTTTGTAGTTGACTAAGTTTATAATTTAATCTACTTATCAGCTGATACTTGATCCTCAACTGATCCTGGTATTTGTAATATTTGAAAGAGATTCATTAGATAATTTTATTAGAATATTGTCCCAAATAATTTAACAATCAAAACCCAAAATCCTTTCAGTAGTTTGATTGAGTTTTTGATTGATAAAAGTAGACTATTAGTGCATGTTATATTAGGGTTTTATTAGGGTTTATGTAGGGGTTTAATTTTTAAATATTAGTAATTTAATTGAGTTTATGCGAGGTTTGGGGTCAGTTTATGACAGTGAGTATATTGATTTACTGTATAATTTGCGATATGGTTGTAATGATTATTGTGATCAACTCAAACCTATTCTCAATTACACTTTATAGCAAGACTCCTCCTTAAATTTCCTGCTACTGTTAGGTCTCATTGTCTGTTATCATTAAATTTGAATAGATAATAAATTAATTCTAAGCCTAAGAGATCTTAGAAACTTCAACAGCATCATATTGATTATCTCATCAATGGCAAGACACATAAATACTGGGCTCATTTCTCTCTCGTCTAGAGGGCTGTGATGTTTCATAGCCAATTTCCTGAGCTTCACATCTCTGCTTAATCCATAGCTAACATATATAAAAAGAATGGAATATCTTACAAGTTAGTCAATCGCATTAAGAGAGGGATTGACTTCACAGTTCCATTTTATAAGACTAATTTAAATTATATATTCTATTAAATGCAGAGGGCTTAAGAGCATAATATTAAGTTTATACACGCTGTTGAAGCTGTGTTTACATTCAATACCTTTATATCTAGGTCTTGGTACAAGAGTTACAGCAACATAGAAGTTTATGATTAAAAAGTTAAGGTTTAAACTCTTGCTATACTTGGTGGAATTAGTGAAGATAATGGCCTCGAGACTTATGTTATCCACCCTCGGTCTATAAAGACTGAGTAATACAAAAAGTTCCTATAATAGCTTAGAGATAAGTACGCTGACTAAGAGATCATTCTATTTTTTGATAACTTATCAGTTCATAAAACTAAAGACTCAAGGAAGGATATGAAAGATTAAACATAACACCTGTATTTAATGTTCCCTTTAGTCCTCAGTTCAATGGAATTGAATTATATTGGGGGTTAGTGATAGGCCACTACAAGAAACTTTTACTCTACCACTTGATGCACGACTAGAAGATAGATACAGTAGATTTTATTAAGAGTGCTACTTAAAGAATCAGCGATGATAAAGCCAAAGTGTGCGCAAGAGAAGGGAGATTTTGTGTATATAAATAAGTTTTAGATTTAAACGAATGAATAAGTTCACATATTAAATTTGCCCGTAAAGGGATTTGGCTTCTCTTTCTTTTCTTCCTCTTAAGGCTTGCTTGGGCCCATGTTTCTTCTCTTAGTGCCAGCTCCTGCATCTATGTTCATCTCTTCTGGCTTTTATAAATCTTTGAAGAGTCTTTTACTCAATTCATGCTTTACTAGAGACTTCCTCTCCCTGTTTAATTTGCTGCGCTCTTTCATCAAGTATATAGCAGTGTAGATTTTTATAAAGTTAAGTCTAAGCTTACTAGTAATGAAAGGATGCTTTTGAAGTTCCTACACCCACGTATCGCTTATTTTAATGCCTCGCTTCTCTTTCTCTTCAGGAGAGATACTGTATCTTTTCTTGTGATTTTCTTAAATTACTTCATTTAAGTACTCAAGTTTCAGAGTTCCAAGAACACTAAAGTAGAAGTTTCTCTCTGGCAACTTATTTGAGAGTTGTAGCTTTGATGGAAGGTAGAGAGCAACATCTGGATCACTCATAACATCGTCATATAGGTTCGTAACTGATATTTCAGGGTAGTTAGGTATCTCTATCATCCTAATTTCATTAGACTTAAAAGCTTTTTTCTCTTCACTTAGTAAGGCTTTTAAGAATGAGATTTTAGTTCCCTACTAAGTTGGTAAGAAGAGTCTAACTATAACAATAAAGTTGATTATAGCTGAAAACTTACCTTGCTAAACCAAGGACCTATAGAGGTCCTCTTTTCTTCGAAATTCTCCTATTAAATCTTGAGATTAAATCTCTTCATTGCATCATTCATAGACTACATCTTGTTTCCTCTTTCTATAAATGTTAATGAATTTTGAAATTTTGGATATTCATTCTAAGTTTATTAAAATCTTACTACCTAATAAGGAGGACATACTGGAGGTCAACCTTGAAAAGATATGAGGAGAAGCATTGAAACACTTTATCCAAGTTTCACAGATTGATTTCTATTTTTATCAAACTTTCTCCATTAAATTCCTCCTAATAATGTTTAATTATCTTAGGAGGTCCTCAAAATTAAGTTCAAACTTTATTAGGAGTTAGATTTTAAGGTTAAAACTTAATTAGTAGCATAATAAATTAAAAGGTTTTAAATAACTTTACCTCCAAATTAAATTCAAACTTGATTTGAAGGATCTCCTATAGAAACAAAACCTTATGATCATTTTAATTTAGTAAAAGTCAACTCTACACATAAAATATGTCAACTTACAGCATTTTTCGTTGATTTATTTCACTTACCTCTCAGCAAAGAATTTATGAGAGTGTCTTTTACAGTTATAGTATCTCTAGGTAGTTTTTATCATTTTTATAATAAAATATATCAGCAAACTAAAAAGAGCGCTAACCTTTTGAGAAGAGTGGCATTACTTGGGTAAAGTCAATAAAAGTTATCATTCCAGCAACCAAAAATGTTGAGACCAGAGACGATTACACATAGTGAGAGCCTACTTATGACACTTTTTACAAGTCAACCTTTAAGATTCAAATATAAATTAATAAAAAAGTCATCATAGAGAAAAAGCAAATTGAGGAGGAGGTTAAATAACCCGTCATAGAGAATTAAATTATACCAGCTAAAGTTTACTATTAATGCAAAGAATGCAATAAAATTTTCCTCTACAAGTCAACTTAGAAGAGACACTTGAGAGATATACACAACGATATGTATAGGTTGTATCTAAAGTTTTAAAAGAAGGATGGCAGGTATTTATGTGAGTTCTGTGAGAAGCCATTTCTCATACAAGAGACCTCATGTGCACTTAAAGAAAAATTACAATTAAAGCCTTGTGTTTATTCATGAACCTACAGAAAAAAGATTCCTATAAAAAGAAAAGATAAAAAAAATCCAGCTGAGTCACTTAGGGTTTAGGTATAGATGTAAGTAAGAATCAAGAAAGCTGTTAAGAACCTCCCAGTCTCAGAGATCAATAAATTATAGTAAAAATCGAGGCTATGAAGATTCCTGTCTTGAAAATAATTGACATAGATTCTTGTCTTGAAAGTTATCTCACTCAAGAGTATAAAATAGAGAAAAAAAAGTTATCACACATGTCTAATATGCTTACAATATTTATCCTTACAATTACTTTATTGCTGATGACAAGTTCTAAATGGAATTTACTAACCAGTATTATGCACTTTAATAAGCAAAATTTAAAGAGTGCAGGCATATTATTTAGCTTGATGCCATTTTACTTGGAAAAGATTACGTAGCATTTAGGCTTCTCCTCTTAGAAATGACTTACAAAGAGTTTTTATCTGACACACAGATGCCAAAGTTAAATTGGCTAGATAGTCCAGCAGATTGTTGAAGGAATAGAAGAACTTCACAAGCTCGGTTACGTTCATAGAGACTTAAAACAAGAAAATATAATGATCGACTTTCAACCTCTAAGAGTTTATATTATTGATTTCAACAGGGCTTAAAGAGTGCAAGCCTCTGCACTAGGAAATGTGCGAGGCACTCCTGGATATTTCCCTGAGATAGAAGATTGGAGAGACGGAGATATTGCTTGGGATATATGGGCATTAGCAGCAATAATTATTGAGAGTGACATGCCAAGGAAAGATTACTTTAGCTGCATGAGTGAGAGAGATTCTAAGTAAAGGATCAAACAATATCTTAATAAGAATAAAATTTACGGGGGGCCTCAGAGAAAAAACTTGCAGACTCAATTATTATCAAGCCAAGCAACCATAACGATGATACAATAGATATAATCAAGCAGCAACTAAGAAGAATAAAATTCAAAGAACTGCCACATGACTCAAAACCTATGTTTGTATGAAATAATTTAAAAACTCGCTTGCTATACTCAATTAAATTAATAATATTTAAACTATCAACCCCTACATAAACTCTATTAAAACCCTAATAAAGCATGCCTTTTAATAGTCTACTTTTATCAATCAAAACTCAATCAAACTACTGAAAGGGTTTTGGGGTTTTGAATGTTCACCGATGATGATGCTGAGACATCAGTTACTCAACTAAAGTATATAATTTTCATAAGTGATATTACTTCCAACGAGGCTCACATTTTTAATTTTTCACTCTTTACCCATGAAAGCTCAATATAATATAATCTTTAATAGAGGTCCAGGAATTTTATAAACTATAAGAACATGATAATTATCAACTTATAATTGTTTATGGATGATAGGAAAACATTTTTATATACGACTTAAGATGTTAATCTATGTCAATGTTAGTGTAGGGCTATAATTTCTACTGAAAATTTTTAATAACAGATAAATTCAGAAAATTAAATCCTCTTGAAAGAAACGAAATCGGAGTATTTTAATAGGAAAGGAATAGGAAATCCTCACAACCTAGAAAAACATTTTAAGCTTGAATCAAACAAGCCAATTCACTGTGATGTTGATGGGCTAAAAGTTGTACCATAGAAGCTGTTACACAAGAGACGTCGTGAAGATATACATTCCAGTTTTGTTTGGCCACAACCAGTAAGTCGTTATTCTATGGAAGGCATTCAATTTCATAAAGCGCTAAGATATCAGCCACACGCTTTTCTGTTTTAAAAAGAAATAATGATGCTAACCAACCTTATAAAAAGCATTTAGTATAACAAAAGAGAAATTATATCAAAAATACAAATGTATAATGAAATATATTATTAAATTAGAAAGTTAATTGCTAGGTGGTACCAACCACTTGGGACTTTCTGATAGAGCTTTCTACTACACTAAGGCCTATCGAGGGCAGGTAGGGGTTGCTGGGCGCAACGCATGAGGGACCAGTCGGCGGGGTTCAATCTGTCAGCGTACACTCTTCGAGTGAGCTGGATCCTAAGATTTCCCTGCATTAGATGAGTCTACTGGCTTGAGTTCAGTTTCCTAGGTAATAGGGAGCAGGATGAAGGTACGCTCTGCCTTCAAAAGTGAGAAGACGAAAACCATTGAAGCCAACGATAAGGATTTTTCTCCCACACCGGGTTAGGGTGCTGAAGCTACCACAGCGAAAGGATAGGGATTACGTTTCCCAGCAGCGGTGGGACCGGTAAGCGTTTTTCTCCATCTTCTGTCACTCTGGTATGATCCTACGAGCTCTGTCCTCCATGGTGAAAACCCGGTTGACATCTTGATTCAGGTGAAGACTAGGTGATTGCAAGAATGGTTTTTTTCGGAGTTTTCTACTTCATGACTGCCACGTCACGGAATTTGCCACGTCAACTCATTCAGATACGTCTACGTCACGACTAAGATTGATGGTTTGATTTTAGTATTAAACAGTGATATGTTAAATTTATTTGATTTTAATCATTAAACACACACATAATGAAATATACATGAATCTTCTTGTAAGCATAGTCTTATTGACTTCTTAATCATCATTATCTTAATAATTTTCAACTTTTCTTGGAATTACTCTATCAGCGAATAGAATTATATTCTGCTTCTGATCTTCAAGTGGTTAAAGCTCTCTATGTTACTGGACCTGCTTCTGAAACCTCAGCTACATCTTGTTTTTGACCATTAAATCCGGATTCTTGCTGGAGGAGGAAACTTCATTTTAATTGCTGAAATAGCAATGATTTTAAAAAGTTGATTAAATTAAATAAATCTGATAGAACTTTATAAGTTTTAATGCATGATAATATGTAGTTAAACTAATAGGGAGAATTTTTTTGAGAAAAGTTTAAATTAATTTTAAATAAATTTTATTATTTACAACTCTCACTTATTTAATTTAATCAACTTTTTAAAATCATTGCTATTTCAGCAATTAAAATGAAGTATCCTCCTCCAGCAATAATTCGGATATAATGGTCTTAATAAGATAGAGCTGAGGTTTCAGCTGCAGCTCCAGTAACACCGAGGGCTTTAACCACTCGAAGATCAGAAATAGAACATAATTCTATTCGCTGATACAGTCTGTAAAATTTGTTTGAAAATTTAAGTTAATCAAATGCATGAAAAATTAATTATTACTAAAAAACTCTTATCTCATAAGCACTACAGATAATTACACAGAACACATGCCTCATAAATCTATTCCTTGAATTAAGGTTGAATAGAGCTTTAAACCTACTACGCACTCTAAGTCTTTCAAAGTTAACAGATTGTCATCCTCAAGCTACGCATCTTCAATAATTTCTGCTAATCTTCCATGGTTCCTGCGTCTGTATATTACCTTGAGAAGTGAAGAAAGCTCACGAAGTTTCAAGTTATGCTGTCTCTTGAGCCTTCCCCAAAATAAAGTCTATGAGTCAGCTAATTATTCAAACACGATGCCTCTCTGTTAACCTTAGCTCCTACTCCCTCTTCCTATCATTTGGTATAATTGAGTTTCGGACTTTACAAGTGAAGCTAATAGCACTATAGCATCCACTTTAAACTTTGTGTCAACCCCAATACCATATTCTTAGGGAAGATAAAGTATGCCTTTTTCTTTGTCTTTGATAATTTCTAGAAAGCTAGGATCTGATGCTAGGAATGTGGGCACCCCAAATTTTGACTATTAGAGTATTTCAATTTCTCCTTTGTTTTCCTTCGAATAAATGATAATTAAAGGAGAATTTTGCTTGTGCTGTTCTATTTAGCTAGCTATAGCAATCGAAAGCTTTTGATTTTTTTTAATGCAAATAACCTAGCAGCTATCTTCTTCTACTTTACCTAATGCAACCTATTTCTCAGATAAGAATTGCATTTCAGTCATATTCTCAAACATGTCTTACAAAATATACTTGTGATAGCGCGATTTTGTTGCGGAAAACATAAAAATAGTTTTATTTTGTAAAGCCCACAAACCTGTAAGAGACTTTCCAATAGAGTAAAAGGATATTTTTTCAATAACGCTGTCATACTCGTCAATAATCAAAACATCATCTTTGATTTAATGTTTGTAATAAGAATCTATATCCATAACTCTCAAATTATCAATTGTCCCTCCTAATCTTTCATCTACCATGTTTTTTAGTAATAAGCTAGGTTCAACAATTGTCACTTGTTATTTTTAACTGGCAAAATAACTTCCAAGCAGAGCCTATACCCAAGTTTTACCTGAACCTGTGGGCATTTCAACTAATGTGATTCTTGAATTAGTATTTGATAATACTGCTGCAATCATAGACTAGTAAAAAGAGTTCACATACTAATCAGAATCAATGCTTAGTTTCTCGGACAACTAGAAAAATATTTCAAGTTCACTTTGCTATTTCAAACCTAAACTCTAAATTTTTTGATCAAAATATTGCTGGCATGACTCTTTAGAAGTCTCTTATTTTCTGTCAACACCATTGACTATGATCTTCTACACATTTGCATTTAAGTTTTCGAGAGGAGCATCAATGAAATCCTAAACTGTCTTATAGGGCTAATTTTTTAAGCTATGGAAAATTTATATAAGTTTTGACATATCAAAATCGACACATTCTTTGCTTAAAACAAGTTCGCTAAGTAATTATCTCTAATGGACAAGGGACAGTAAATCATCAATTTGTGAGCCTTCATCTTTATTTACCCTTAGTTTTGAAATAATTTTAGCAATTATAAGCTAATCATTTAACTCATAATTTTTCAGCTATTTTAACACTCTTGCCCAAAGAAACTTTTTGGGATAAGCTGAAAAAAGTTCAGCAAGTTCTTTCGAATAACTTAGATCCTCCAAGCATTATATGAGAACTACCTTGCTTTCTTGTGACTTCAACAGCTCTGAAATGCTGTTAGGTTTAGTTTCAAGCGCCAGTATGATTAGTCCTCTTGAGGCATCTTGTCCCAAATCAAAGTATTGAAGCACTATAGATTCAAGAATTTCAAGGAGCTGACTCTCTATCTACTTCATTTACAAGACAGAAATTCTTTGATTTTTCAACAAATGGCAAGAAAGTTTAATTAGCAAGCCTCCTTCTTTGCCATAAGAAGGTACTGCTTAAACCATTAAAAAGTTCATTTTAATTACCACCTCAGGTTACTAATGCAAGAATGTTTCTAAAATGACAGAATGTTGACGTTATTTAAGCAACTCTAAAATTTTTGATAAATTTTATTGAGCTGTGTGATCTATTGCTTGACTAAAGAGCTCTTAGCTTTTTTGAATAGCGCTCTTCACACTGCTTAACAATAGTTTTTACAGATTCTTTTAGGCAGAACTGAAGCTAAGTATAAGCTCAAGAGCAAGCTACTCATCTTCCTCAAGCAATAATTATCCCTTTTCTGAATTATCAAGTAGCAACTTGAGTCAGACTTAGAGTCACACCTTTGCCGAGTACTGGAAATCCTTCTTTAGTTTAAACTCATCGATCCCTTCTTCAACAAGTTTTCATCATTAGAAATCACATTGCTTCTCTTAAGTTTTTGGCGCTATACTCTGATAAAGTTTTGAATATTTTCTTTACTCATCCCAGCCAGAGGTCCTTCGCTAGTCTTTTCAATTTCATTTTTAACCATACTAAAAGTTTTGGAAAACTCTTGAGTGATAATTTTTATATGGTCTTTAGCAGCCTTAGACATTTTGCATGAGTGTTTTTTGTTTATTTTGAATTCTCATCTTTTCCTGGTTTGCACTTGATTCAAGCAGCTATCATGCCAAGATTGGTCTGAAGAGCTGCTATCTGCGATAGAAATGGTGGGTGATTAGGCCTCTTATGAGAGATTTACTATATAAATTGTCATAAAAAAAGTAAAACAAGGCTCACAGTTTTCAATTTGCATGAACAAAGCGGGTTTTTTTATGATTTAAATAATTAATAAAACTTTTATATTTATATATGTTTTAGATAAAACTTACTCAAACGCTTATGTGAATTTTATCACACAAAATTTTTATTTTTTAAAACATTATAATTATTCTTATGTTTCAATCTCCCTTAAAAGACATACACTTTGTGATAAAATTTCGATGATTTTATGATGATAGTATTTTTGTGATTAATCACAGTTTTACCTTATTTTTAGCCTTGTTTTGATAAAGTTATGTGATTAATCACACTACAAATAATTTTTATTAAATTTAAATCACAAACTAAGATTTCTAATTTAATTTTCTAAATTCTTATTAAAGTTATTAAGTTTTATATACTAATTAGTACTTTATTAGTTAGTAAGTTTTAATCACAATAGTAAATCTTAGTATATGGAAGTAAGCACTAAAAGAACATTTAACTAAATGACTAGTTAAGATTACAATTCACTTGACGGGAAAAGAAAGATTGCTGCGAGTCAACTCTCTGCAAAGTTTAGGTCAAAGACCGACATTTACAGATACCTCACTGAAGTTTGTAAGTAAATGCTTAGCTAAAATTATTTATAGTAAATATACATCTACCTCCCACTGAGTCCATCAATAAAGACTATTTGAGGTAGATATTGAAAGAAGAGAAAAAGGTTTTTACAAATAATGAGATTAAAATAATCAAGGTCCCTAAATATGAGGAGCTCTCAGTTAAAAACATTATGCTCGAGGTTGGTGATGACAAGCGTATATTGGAATACTTGCCAGATATGAATGGCAAAAAAAAGCCAATAGACCGGCAATATTTTTTTACAGTCCTAAACACTCTTGAGCCAGAATACACAAATAAAATAATCAAACATGCCCAAGACCTAAGGTATGATGAAACAAAAAATGAAGAAAAGAAAAACTATATATTGGTCTCTGATAGCTGGCATGAGAAGCTCCTTCAACTCCGTTTGTTTCAAGTAATATACTTTGATAAGTTAATATTTTTAAAAGAATGCCCAGGAAAAACAATTCATTTGCTCAAAGAAAGCTCAAAGGTAGTTGGCCCTCGAAAGCCTAAATAAAAGCAGGAAGTCGGTGTGAGCTTTAAACGACTCAGGGGAGAAAATAGCTAAATGATTTTTTAAAAGCCAGGGGACACGAAGATGAAAAGCGCAACATAGAGCAAGGATATTCAGCCAAAAAATTTATTTGGCTAGAACTCAACTCCAAAGAAGACTCAAAATTGACAACAATTTTTATTTGAATTAATTCATAAACTTAAATTATTAATTCTTTCTATTTCTTTTTTACACAAACTTATAATATCTTCTTCTTCACTGCATCTGAAACTTTCATTGACCAGCTTCATTTAATCTAGTTTTATATTGTTACACAAAGCTGCCAACTTATCTCGCTTATACTTTTGTTTAACTAAACTGAAAAAGTTCTCGATGGGGTTAGAATCGGGAAAGTATGAAGGAGTGAAGATCACTGGAATATCTGCTGTCTTCAAATATTCCTGTACCTTTTTGCTGTGATGAACTCTCAGGTTGTCCATAATGAAAACAACATCCTTAGCACCTAGCTTTCCTAATAATCCTTCACAAAAGCTAATAAATCTTTCAGAGTTGACAGATTGATTGAACTATTAGAAATATTCTAATCCGCCTGTGTTGGATATAGCTGCAGCTTACTGCTATTGCTAGATTCTTTCCTTAACCTATAGAATGAGTGATGTTATAGTTTCTAGCGCTGTACTCTCGTCTAAGAACTGTGCTATATGTGAACATTGTTTCATCAATGAACACTATCGTGAACCCGATCTAAATGTAATTTGCAATTCCTTATTGCAAGTCTGAGAGGGCTTTTTATCTTTTTTAGAGTTAGCTGGCTGGAGGAGTCTTGACCTATTTGATAACTTTCTTTTTAACATTCAGTTATTTGTACAAGTTACAAAGGAAGGAACTTGAGAGTTTAATTTGAGGGTGAGCTCTATGAATGAGCACGCATCTTTCAGCTAATGTTTTACCAGACTACTTAATCAACGTATCTTAACTCACAATCCAAGCTTTGATGTATTCAGTGAGTTTGGTTTTTTTTTACTTTTTTGCATTCATTTTGTTCCATACTTCATCAACTTAACTTTCAAGATTATTGAACCTATGCGAGCTTTTTTTTGCAACTTTTTTGTATAATTTGCAAATCTAAATAATTTTATAAGCTGACACTCTTGTAATTTGTGAAATAGCTCTGTAGCTTAACATCTCAATTTTTTTCTCTTGAAATTGTGAATCCAAGAAACGACAGAAAATCACAAAACTAACACACTCTAAACTTAGCATAATTGGATATAGGGTAAAATTTCAAGTTTCTTAAAATAATTAAAGTTTTTAAGTTAATTAGTCATATAAAGTCTGTAAAAAGTATAGTTAAAATTAAAAATAAAATGTTGTCAACATTCTTTCACAAATGTCAACATTCTTGCATGAGTTTAAATATTCAATATCAAGAATGAAAATGAGTATTTGAGCAAAGAAAAATAAAAGTATAAACATAATAATAATGGAAATTCTTCCTCAAAGCCATAAATGCCCGGTTACTACCTGCAGATACTCAGGTTCAAGATCAGCTGTGTATTCTCATTACTCAAGAAATCACTTGTTGGAAAAGATTCAAAAATATATGAAAAAAGCCTTTGAATGTGATGAGTGCAATTTCAGATTCGCCACAGATAATCTCTACATGTACACAAGAAAAGTTGTCAAGAAATCACAAAAAAGAGGATCATTAAAGAACTCAGACTTCTAGCAAATCACGACATAAAACCAACTCACTTAGCTCAAGAACCTATTGTAATTGAATGCGATGTTAGAGTACAAGAAGTTTGGGAAGAACTTCATTAGAATTAGCTCCTTAGATCTGGAACATTATTTAGAGCAGTAGTTATGGACCCACCCTGGTAACTCAACTGCTTTGATTTGCCATATGACTGCCTTTCAGATAAGCAAATAAAAGAGATACCAATGCATCTTATTCAAGAAGAAGGCTATTTGTTTATGTGGGTCACGAATGGTAAACCAGAAGTTGCACTTTCGTTTTTCAAAAAACATGGCTATAGATGGGTAGAAACCATAGTGTGGGTCAAAACAAACAAGTCAGGGAAGATATATAGAGGACCAGGACGATACATTCAGCATGGGTTCGAGCTTTGTTTAGTTGGTGTCAAAGGCAGTTATGAAAAAAATAAGTCATTCAGCAAGATGAAAACAAGCTTGAACGTTATAGTTGAGCCAATGAGAAAGATGTCTTAGAAGCCTGATGCCCTCTACAAAATTGTAGAAAAACTTGTACCTGGAGGACCATACTTAGAAATATTTGGTCGGGCTCATAACATTAGGAGAGGGTGGACTACAATGGGCAACTAGCTTTGATATATTATGGTTTTTTGTATTAATAAATTAATTAACTTAAATTTTCAAACAAATTTTACAGAGTAATTCCAAGAAAAGTTGAAAATTATTAAAATAATGATGATTAAGAAGTCAATAAGACAATCACTAGTTTCAATTCCATTTACATTTTTCACTTCCTTGTAGATCTAAAGTAAGTCTTTAAGGAATTTTACAGTATTTTATGCGTATGTATTAAATAAGAAAATGTGGATAAGGCACAACCTTCTAGAAACTGAAGGCACCCTTATATTTCTTTTTAGATTTTTATTAATTCTATTTAAAACTTACAATTTTAGCAGGAAGCAAAACTGATTTACTTACAAGAAGATTCATGTATATTTCTTTATACATTTGTATTTTTATATAATTTCTCTTTTGTTTCTTTAAATGCTTTTAAAAAGCATATTCGAAGCTATTCAAAGGCTCCGGCTTAGCTACAATTAAATCTGGGCGTAAGGACAATTAAAAGTGCATTCGCATGTTAATTTGCCGATGCTATTATCAATCTAAGTTTACCAGTTGTCTGACTATTAAATCTTAAATTACATTGGATCATTTACCTAATTTAATTAGAAATCATATGCTTGTTATAAATCAGCATATGCTTTATAATATATTTTATTTATTTCAGGCTGGAGAATAAATTTTTTGATTGAATGCGCTAATTGCTAATGGAATATTTTTTTTATAGGTCTATTTTTAAAGCTAAATAAATTAAAATTCTTCCATGTCACTTGCAGTGAATTAATTTGATATATCTCCTACAAAATCTAAATTACAATTTAGGTAATTTTTTATAAAAAGAAAGTTCAAAAGATAAATTAAAATTTTCCTCATTATATCAGAATACTTATTAATTATACAATTCATAAAAAAGTATTCAATATTATTTTAATTTAAACTTTTCAATAAATTATTATATTATTTAAAACACACAAATAGTCATACTTTTCAAGCCCACTCATCTTAGTCAGTTTCCAAAAGCTGCTATAACCCTTTCTTATATTATTTTTCTGGGCAAAGATTTCTAAATTTAGCCTATTAAGAGCAATGGTTTAGATAAAGTCGTAGATTTTTTTAGGTTTCTTGTGAGTGACCCTGAACTGCCTCAAACATGACTGACTTTGCCTTGTGAAACTGCACAATATCTTTGACTTCCAATTTTTTTCTAATTAGAAATGACTCATTGCAGTGCGAAGAATACTTACCCCACCCTGGATAAAGAACCCTATTTTTTGTGAGCTTTACCCATTCACACTAGTCCACCTCTATATGGCCATGAATATTTAAGAACTCTCTTGCCAGTTCCATTTTCAAGTTGATTATCCACAAAATTATAATTCCTCTCTCTTACACCAAATGTATTGGTAGCTCTAATATTACTTATCAGTAAGAGTCGGGTACGGCAGTTCTCATTTTAGTTTCCAAGGAGGGTCAATAACAATAACCTCATAGAGCTTGCATGCTTTTTTAAGTATATCCTCTGCTAATTGTTGCCACATCTTTAAGTAAAAGCGTCACCCTCATAGAGAATTGGATTCGTAAGGTTTTTATAAACCAATTTTTGAGCTCTTTGTTTAATCGTTTACCATTCTTCTCCTGGAGGTACTTTCAAAGTTACTATCTGAGGTCCTTTGTATCGCCCCATTAAATCCTCAGAATATTTTTATTTCTTTAAGTTTTGCTCGTGAAGTATGCTCAATGGGCAGTTTCTCTCGAGCCTTGAACAGTTACTGCTACTCTCAAACTTTTCCAGGCAATACCTACATTATTTCTTTTTATCCATCTCTGCTCTCCTCTGCTTATCGTGGAAGTCTTTGTGTTTTTATCTGATGTGAAAGCGGATCGAACAGCGTGCGTAATACTTTTTATCACAATAAGGACATGGTACCTGGTTTGTGGCATCAACAATCTCATAAATTTATTTCCTCCCCATTTTAGTTTTGATTTATTTATTATAATGTTGAAAATTGTCTATAACTTATTAGTTTATTTATATTTTAAATATTGGTTAGCCCCTGAGTAAAATGTTAATGCTCGTGTTTTTAAGAGCAAAATGTTAATAGATTTTTGTGCTTCTTCATATTTTTAAATCTTTTATATAATTGAATTAATCATTAATTATAAACCATAAGTTAAACACAGCAATGTAGAGTAACATAGGTATTACTGAGTATATTCTTGCAATGAAAGTTTTACTGATTGAACTTTACCTAACAATATAATAAATTATTAACTTGAGGCTTGCCCATTCTTAAGAATTATTATTGAATATATAAAACCCATTTAACTTCTACAATACTAAAAATGGGGACACAAGCACCATTAATTATAAAAATACTCAAATTATTATATAGAAATCTTAAAGAAGTTGAAAGGTTCAATGGTGGACTAAAACAATTGTAATAGAAATTGAGAAGTCTAATTTAATTGATAATATAATTAAGAAAAAGCAAAACCCTTTCTCAATATAAAATTTAAACTAGAGGTTCACCATTCAAGAAGGGTATCAGCTGTTATAAATTAATGAAATTTAGATGTGGGTAGACTCCCAAGTATAAATGCTAACCCCTCAGTCGCATGGTGAGTGTAAACCAAGTAAAACACTTGTTACATCATTTATGCTATTTAGCATTTTTAAATATAAACTAATTAAAATAATAATATCATAATTTGGGAATTTAAACTTTTTAAAATGAATAAATTAGTTCTTATAGATTTAAATAAAAACCTTCATTCAAAGTTTATTTATAATGTCAAAGTATTATTAATATCTATTAATAAATTGCTTAAAAATTTTAATAATAACTAAATGAATTAATGGAACATTTTTCTGAGCAGTATGGTGCTATGTGCTATGAAAACTGAATTTCATCACAGATTCAGGATTCTGGGCCTGTCTATATAATTCGGGTCAGAAATTAATAAGTATTTACTTAAGTTAATTAACAATTCTTTAAAGATTAAAATGAATCAATAAAATGTGAGGGGCCATGACATGAGATAGCTTCAGTCTAAATTTAGGTCCCGGAATGACTTAATTACCTTCCTGAATTTCAACAGTAAGTATATTATATTGTTAATAAGAGTATAGAGAGGTACTTTCTTCAAGCTGACTCCCAAGTGACGCTCAGATTTTTGAAAGACTTCCTCTCCGGAGAAAAAGAGATCCTTAAAACCGCTAACGTTATGGCCTTCAACGTTCCATACTACTCTGAGTTGGCAGTCGAAAAATTTTCATGCAAGTTAAAGACGACCCAGAAATAATGAAGTATATGAACTTTTACGAAGACTGCTAAGAGGTCCCAGATAGAAAATATTTCTATAATGTTTTAGGAACACTATGGCAGGGGTATGTTTAAGAACTAATAAAACATGCTAACAAAGAACGGAACATCATAGACAGGGATGAGGAAGCTAAGGAAAAATATATATCAGAGAAGAAATTTTCAAAAAGCTAGAGTATGAACCCTTTTCTCCAGTCCATATAATTCTCATCTTCATGATTATTATAGAAACTAAAGGGAAGGCACTTTCCATGCTCAAGTATAGGTCAAAGCCGAGGACGAGAAAAATCAAGAGGCAATTACACTAGATATCCAGCCTTTCAAAGATTTTAAAGAAAAGGTAGAAGACTACAGAGAGGGCGACAGATAGAATAGCCCTCAAGAAATGATTAAAGACTCGAGTGGCAAGAGAGCCCCATTAGACATAGAAATGGAGTGAGATAATTTATATTATATTATATTATTAACTAATCACCACTAACTATTTTACTCTAAAACAACTAAATTGTATTTTCATGTCTTTTTATAATTTTTTTAACCATTTCTATCCTAAAGCTTTGAATAGAAAATTTTATCACTTAATTATGGTCATTCTTATTTAAGTTGAGATCTTTTTCTATAATACATTTTTATAGTATTTTTTTATTTATGCAAAAACTTCCACAATACAGTGAAAGTTAGCGGAATAGGTTGCATTATATAGGTAGTGCCACCTATAGCTCTAAATTAAGTCTATTATTTGTTTGTTGTGGTGAGACCGAAAGTTGTCCCAAAATAATGTACAACAAGTCCTTCGCATTTCTAACTCGAATGTAATCTAAAAATCTCTGATGTCAGGGGTCTTTATAGAGTTATATTTAATCATAAATCCTTCTAATCAAAGTTCATAACTAATTCCTACGATTGCGGCCATCGTTGATAGCTTCAATCCTTCTCTTGGGGCGCTTTGATTTTAGTCCTTACCTGCCCACGCTCTTCCATTTACAGTGTAAGGCTCGAAAATAATTTCATCAACATAAATTATTTTCTTGATATGTAATATAGCACCCAAAAGTTTGTTAAAACGAACTATTCTCTGTTCATGAATTTGCTCATTTTTTTATTTTGATATTCTGTAGACCGACTTTAATACTTTATATTTAATTTTATTGGTCCTGTATATTTTAGCAATATGGGAAGCACTTATTCTACTCTCTGGAAATTTTCAATGAAAGGGCTTGCAGCGAGCTTTTAGGGAGTAAGACTTCCATTAGGATAACGTTAAGTCATCCAGCAAATACTTTAAATGCATTGCAGAAAGCTTAATCCAAGGAGGGCGTCTCTCTTTCTCACCTTCTCCCTCTTGCAGATTGATCTCATACAAACAGCTCTTACCTAACTGAGTGATATCCCTAATACTGCTGAAATATCTTTGTAAGTACCAAAAACCCTTGAACCATCCTAGGATTACTGGTCCCATACCTTAGAAGTAAAATGTACTCCGACTTCTTATTATTATAAGATTTCCCCATGGAGCGTTTAAAGCTTTGATGGCTTTTAGTTTTTTTATTATTAATTATTAATTGTTTTATTATAAATCACATTGATTAATCAATCTTAAATAATTTAAATTAGGATAGAGTTTTGTAAAAGTTAGCGGAGTTATTTTGGAAACTCATTTCAAAATTCATAAATGACTTCAATTATTATGAGATAAACATGTATCTGATGGATATGCCACATCTGAATCTCAATAATGATCTTGAAGCCTTTTAGGAAAGTCAGGTTGATGTCTAGTTGCTTTGTATTTGAGCGATTAGCTTTTAACTAACTTACAAGCTTTATCACTTGAATCATGAAATAGAGTAGCCCTTCTCCAGGATTAAACTATTTAAGTAGAAAAATACTTGCCCATTATAGGAAATTCAACACTTATACTTTTTAAATCTAGAAATTACCTTATCCTAAGTACTTTTATCTAAAGCATCACACTCGCTTTTATTTATTTTAGACTCGGTCGGTGATATAAGGAACAGAGTTTTTCTTATTATTATTTTAAATAACAATTTCATTTTCAATCATTAAAGTTACTCTGTTGAGGTATTAACTTTTTTAATTTTAATTTTTATTTACAACTTTATGATTAAATATTTAAATTAATTGTAAATCTTAGGTAATAATAGAGGTCATCTTTTATTGATATTAATATAAATTTAATATTGTATAAATAAAATAGAATTTGGGAAATTAATTTAAATTTAATAAATAATTAATTAAATTATTGGCAGTAAAAGTTGGCAAATTTGAACGATCTTGGGCTCATTCGATAGAGAATTCAAAATTAGCTGGACTTTATTATTAGCGGTACTATTTTATCGCATCCCTAAAGCGAGATAACTCGACTTTAATAAGAGGATTTAATTTTTACAAATTATATCCTCACTTTAAACACAAGTACCGCTAATAATAAAGTCCAGCTAATTTTGAATTCTCTATCGAATGAGCCCAAGATCGTTCAAATTGGCCAACTTATACTGCCAATAAATTAATTAATTATTTATTTAATTTAAATTAATTTCCCAAATTCTGTTGTATTCCTACAAAATTCATTTATTTTTTTTTAAATTGCTAAATTATATTTAAATTTTACTTTTTGGGTTCATTTTTATTTTTTCCATTGAGAATTATTTTAAAGAAGGACAACAGAAAGTAAACTTCATATTATTTAATAAAACTATAACAATTTGAATAAATTTATCATTAAAATATGCCTCTTATCAAATTGTCTAAAATAGAGTATCTTTATTTATGACAATGAAATAAAATAAATTTAAAACTATTATCTATTAATTATCTAACCAGAAATCATAAATAGGAGTACGTATAGTTTTAACTATAGAAATGCCTCAGTTAAAGTTTAATTGATGATTATTTACATAATAAACCTATATTTTTACATTTAATTATGATCCCATATATTATTAATTATTATAAAAGTAAAATTTACATTTTATCTGTTAAATTTGATTATTTTTAATGTTGATAAATTTAGACGTCTATATTCATTAATATATATTTTATAATTCATTTACTGATAATCTCACTTTGATTCTCTGTTAGTAAATACTTTTCAAATTTTTCCTCTTTTTATTAATCAACATTATATTTATATTTATAGAGATGTTTTATCTTAAAAGAACCACATTATTTGGGAGCTATACATTAAAGATCCCAATAAATTACTGAAAGATTTCTATTATGGTGTAAAAAGTATTTATTTTAATATGATTAAAAAAATTAATATAAATTCAAAGTAAAAGAAATATATGATATAAAGCTTTACTTGTGAGATGAGAATGCACAAGTTAGCTTAAAGTGGCAAGTGGCATCTGCGATATGAAGAAGTTGGTAGCATTTGGTCACTAGACATAATATATTTAAGATTTAACTTATAACAAGGTGTGTTTTAACTTCTCTTTCTCGGTATAATATTACTTGAATATTCAGCAACCATGTCTTTCTTAAGTGGATTCAAAACCCCAAAACCCTTTCAGTAGTTTGATTGAGTTTTTGATTGATAAAAGTAGACTATTAGTGCATACTTTATTAGGGTTTTAATAGGGTTTATGTAGGGGTTTAATGTTTAAATATTAGTATTTTAAGTGAGTATAACAAGCGAGTTTTTAAAATATTTCAAATAAACATAAGCTTAGAGTCATGTGGCAGTTCTCTGAATTTTATCTTTCTAAGTTGATGTTTGATTGTTTCTATTGTTTGTTAATTCGCTTATCTTGGCTTGATAATAGTTGAGTATGCAAGTTCTCTGAGACCTCCATTTATTTTATTTTTATCGGGATATTGTTTTATTCTCTGCTTAGAATCTCTCTCACCCTTGCAGCTAAAGTAATCGTTTCTTTGCATGTCGCTCTCCATTATTATTACTGCTAGAGCCCAGATATCCCATTAAGTGTCTCCATCTCTCCAATCCTCTCTCTCTGGAAATATCCAGGAGTACCGTATACATTTCCTTATGCAGAGGCTTGCACTCTTTGAGCTCTGTTGAAGTCTATAATATAAACTCTAAGAGGCTGAAAAATTCAACATGATATTCTCTGGCTTTAAGTCTCTATGAACATAGCCTAGCTTGTGAAGCTCTTCAATCCCCTCCACTATTTGCTATACAATCTAGCCAATTTATCTCTGACATCTATTGTCAGATAAGAATTCTCTGTAAGTCATTTCAAGTAATGGAAGCCTGAAGGCTACATGATCTTTACCAAGTAAAATAGCATCAAGCTATATGATATGCCTGCACTCATTTAAATTTGCCTTTTAAAGAGCATAATACTCATTTGCAAATTCCATTTGGAACTTGTCATCAGCAAGGAAGTAATTGAATGGATATATCTTGTAAGCATATTAGTCATCAGTAATGACTGTCTTCTCTATTTTATCTTCAAGAGTGAGGTAGCTTTCTAGGCAAGAATCTAAGTCAATAGTTTTTAATATAGGAATCTTCATTTGCCTCTATTTTAACCATGATTTTATTGATCTCAGAGACTGGAAAGTTCTTGACTGCTTTCTTCATTTTAACTTACTTC